>JASDQU010503862.1:28321-39242 GCA_032191745.1 Picea mariana
ACTGTGTAACATTAGCAGTTGAGCGCAAATATCAAAGCATAACTGTGTAATATCAGCATTTGAGCACAAATATCAAAGCATAAATGTGTAATATCAAAGCATAACTGTGTAATATCAGCATTTGAGTGCAAATATCAAAGCATTGTGTCGGAACGAATCGACTATTAACGCATATGATTTGAGCGCATTCTGGATAATGAAAAATGCGAGATGATCTTTTGCCTATATTGTGAATCTAAAATTGCAAAGTCTAACCGTGTAATATTAACATTTCAACGCAAAATAATAACATGCACAATTGTGTAATATGATCTTTTGCCTATATTGTGAATCTAAAATTGCAAAGTCTAACCGTGTAATATTAACATTTCAACGCAAAATAATAACATGCACAATTGTGTAATATCAGCATTTGAGTACAAAATAATAACATGTATAACTGTGTAACATGTACTAGCACAGTAGCAAAATAGCTGTTGGTGAAGATGAAATGAATCCTTAAAAGAATATATCAAATTTTATTATCTATTAACAAATAAACTGTTGGGCTTCATTTATCTGGTGTTAATATTTTAATTTATGTTAATCACTTATCTGGCAATCAGTAAGCTATCAAAGTAATTTTTAAATATGATTAGGTAAATGTAAAAAAGTAAACACATAAACTGATGTCTTTATAATAGCTAGGAAGTTAATGATTGAAATTAAGCACTAAACCCCTAACATACATAATTGTGTAACATCAACATTTGAGCGCAAATATCAAAAAATAACTATGTAATAAAAAATCATAATTGTGTAATATTAGCATTTGATATCAAAGAATAACTATGTAATATCAAAGCATAACTGTGTAATATCAACATTTGAGACAATAAAAGGAAACATCGTCGTTATTTTAAACCTCAGAAGGAATGTGGGACATTTAAAAAGAGTTTGATTTTTTTTTATTTTTTTTTTTCTCTCATTCACAATGATGAAAATAAAGAAATCTAAATATTATCTCTGTCATTTAATATACGGTTTCATTTGCTTGCCAATCGAAATGGATTTATAAAAAATATCATCTAAAATACAATGATAATAATTCTATGAAAACGATATCTATAAACTCAAAAGTCAACACCCAATTTTGGGAACAATGCGGTGTCTGCAGATTTATGCTAAGGTAGAGCACAAGAGAGCGATATTGATTGTATATATATTGCAATATAAGGCCGAAGCCAGTATGAATCATTGATGAAGCTCCGATCCAGAAAAGGTCGGGACTCTTCATATGTTAACTGCTTCGTCCATCCAAACTGCATGGCTGTGACTACATCGTCGCCTATGCATTCGTACATTCTATAGAATGCAGTCGTGCCAATATGAAAAAACTAGGTTAATTATGTAACAGTGAGGAAAGGGAATTGTAGCTACTATGGGAATTATATTCAGTGTTGTGTTGATGTGTGTGAAATAATAGTTGAACTGATGAATATATCTTGAAATAAATTTTATCCATAAATCTTTGCAATAGCTTTTATGCAAGGGATAGCCAAAATCTGACCAGGCTTTAGGATTAAGAGCCGACTCCAACACAGAGCGCACATAAAAAACATGAGAGAAATTACCCCATGCGCGCCCAAGGTATGGACGACCTGTGTAATATCAAAGCATACGACGGTTCAGGTATGAGAAACGAATGTGTGCTCCCAACATGAAACATGTGCATTGCTTTTTAATGATATAAACATGGTTTGCATAGATATTAATTCTCCTTAATTATTTAAACGTGGAAATTATATATCCTTACAGTAATTTTATAATGTGATTAGATAAATGTAAAAAAATAAACATGTTAACGGATGTCTTCATAAATGCAAGGAACTTATGAACAATAAATCCGACTCTTTGATTTTGGAGGACAACTAAGAATATGCCAGCATCTTCAATGCGTAGCCATCAGATTAGAATTTAACTTTAAAAGATCATTAATTGAATTTAACTTTAAAAGATCATTAATTGTGCCCATTTCCAATAGGTGTACGCCTATCCAGGTAATTAACCGAAGACCGCTATTAAAAACACGCCTTGTATCTTTGGCCACCGCCATTACTTATGGAAGTAGTCTAAATGTTCTACCTTTTGGAAGTTTTTCGGCGATTTTTTCTGTTCAATTTGGCCAGAAATCCTGTGAGGAATGGTTGGATCTACAGATTTGAGTGGTTAAGTTTGTATAATCCAAGTTCCCGAGAGGTGTTTCAGCATGCTAAATCCATATATACATTCAAAAATGCAATTTAAACAGCAGAAAATAAAAATTTTGCCCAAAAAAACCCAAAAAATAAAAAGTTTAAGCAATGCTTTACTTATGTGTGGAACATGAAAACTGCATTAATACGTGGGATTTAAATGCCAACACCGATGACACATTCATGAGGCTCATCATGTTATTTTTACATCATGCTATGAAACAATATTTTCGAGTGACCTAGAAACCCAAAACATCCACGCTCACATGGCACTAAATTTTGTTATTATATTCATTCATTTTTCATCGCAACATTAACATCTGAACCACTCTAAATTTTTTATCTTCCTCACTAAAAATGGCAAATTTTTTATCTTCCTCACTAAAAATGGCAATCGTCTTACAACAAAGACATCTATTCTAACGATATTTGAGCTACATGAACTTCACTTGATTGGAGATTTAGGTCATAGGAGGCCAGCTACAAATTCAATGATTGATTTTGTCCTTGATCATGATTTGAATACTTGATTGGAGATTTAGGTCATGATATGAATACTTGGTTGGAGATTATGCCTCACTTTGGAGATTTAGTTTTTATAAAGTCAATGTATGACTTTGTCCTTGACTTGATTAGGAAGCTAGCTACAAAGTCAATAATTAACTTTGTCCTTGATATTGGGAGATATATATAGTTGATTGGAGATTTAGTTCTTATAAAGTTAATAATTGACTTTGTCATATTTTATGACATTTGAGTACAATCACTATTCACTTGATAATATTTCTCAAAAGAATGTTACATTTTTAATTCTATATTAAATGAAGGTTTTACATTATTTTTTAGGATAATCCAACTTTATAGGATATAACAAACAAGATTGAGAAGTATTGGAAAAATATCTTTATAAAAAAATATAATTTAATTTTAAAGTATGGATACACATTAAAGAACTTGATTACTAATAATTATCTTTCAAATGAAACAAATGTTACAAGTATGGCCACTTTGTAATGGATTATAATAATGAGTCATTATACCAACAAAATTGAGGATATAGAGAAACAATGACTCACCAAATAAGTAAATAATAAGAGAAGAAAGTAGTCTCAATAGATCTAGTAGAAACACCGAATAAGAAAGTAAGTACAATAATAGTAAAAAGTAATAAGTTTGTGGCCCTAAAAAACATAGGGTAAGAAACTCAAGAAGTAGAAAAGGAAAATGGAGAGACACAAGTGAACATCATAAATTAGAGAAACCCTCGACCAAAAGGAAGGGTTTGGAAAATATTATGAAAATGGATGGATGTATTTAAAATTTTAAAACAATATTCCAACAATAATACTTCTCCTTGGCAATAAGAGAACATGCAATAACTTTGGTATAAAAACAATAAAAAGGAAACAAACACAATGGTGATCCCAAAACTAGAGCATTTAGAGGTCCCATATTTTTCCAATATTTCTCTAAAAGAGTGTATAAAGGATTGATACATAAATAAAGGATTATAACTGGTTTTATATAAAGGATTGTTACATAAGTAAAGGATCATAACTAGTATTAGATTATAGTTAATATGGAGATATCTAAAAAAATAAGAATAGACAAATAAAATCTAAAATATTATATTCACTCAAATGGAGAAGTAACAAATATCTTACCATTCATTTTATCTAAAATAATTGAAAATTGAATTTCTTTATTATCTATATTTTCAATTATTTTAATCCATTTCAAATAGAAATTAAAGATTTTATCATAATGTTTTTAGTTCTAACAAGACTTAGCCAATTTTAAAATTCATTTTAAACACTCAATTAATATCCCACTATCACAATATTATCCTAAAATTTTCAAAAATTTAATTCAAAATATCATTTTTAAAAGTAATTTTTTTTTAATTAATTATATATAATAATAATCTAAAAATAAAATTATTAGATATCAAAAAGTGCATAAAAAGACTCAATAACGTTAACGTTGAAGTTTGAGTCAAATTAATTATCAATATATGGTGTGTAGTAAAAAAATGACTTTTTTAAAAACTCTCCACTTTACTTTAATGCGAGTTATTAAATTTTACAATTTAGTATTTGTTATTTATTTAATAAATATTTTTTTTATAATTTGTTATTATATTAAATTGTAATATTTATAAAAATTAATGTAAGTATCATTAATTGATGATGATGATGGTTAATATTTAGATGACATAAAAAGTTAGGAAGGTCAGTATTATGACATATATTTTTAAATTGAGATCTAATTTGGGTATATGTGGTGTCACAAAGGTTACAATTTTTTTCATGCCATGTTATTTTGGGGATTCTCCAATGAGTAGTCTCAGTATGTATCTCATGAGAATTAGTTCTTTTTAGCAATGTTAATTCTGTTTTTAATGCTAGTCAAAATAGAGAGACAATTTTGATCTTCTAGATTAGGGTTAACCACCTCCTTATAATATCTTAAATTTATTTTATCCTCTAATTCTTTATAGCACCATATTTTATCCTTATATTTAGCTTGAATAATATTTTTAATATTATCGATATTTTACATAATAACATCTTTTTTTATCCCTCGATGATTTAGCCAAGACTTGGCATCATTATGTCATCCCCACTTGAGTTCTTGATGATTTTGGCTAGTGTCTGAAGCAATTTTGGGGAGCCTCTTGTCATCCATATTGTTTATATTTTTCTTGTACAATAAGTACCTAATCATAGCTATGCTCTCAATGGGGGAAGGATCACTTCTATGAGGGGGATAAGATAGGGTGTATTGCCTTTAATTTTGAGATTATAAGTTATAAAATTCTTTTGGATATGTTATAGCTTTCTCGATGATTCTCAAGAGATATTAGATCCCAAAAATTTACATCCATGCAAGATAATGAGTGACCAGAGTCTCAAAGAGAAGAATTTTGTTATCCCATAGCCAAAGGCCTGCTAGCTTACAATTATTTTCAAGCCCATAATAAACTTTCCACCCTGCATTTATCCTTTTCTCATTTCTATAGTTCCAATTGAGCTTGTGATGAATATCAATTCCAAGATACTTGTAGGAAGGAATTTCCTCCAAGGCATTATTTTCATATACAATAGTATCATAGGGGATATTGTTAGATTTAATTATCATAACGTTTGTTTTGTCAATGTTCACAATCAGTCTTGTATTAGAGAACAAATCCTTGAGGATACTAAGATGGTTACTGAGGTTATAGTGATTCCTTTCCATAAGAAAAATATCATTGGCATAGAGAAGAAGGATGATGACTATAATAGCAAGAGTTGGTCCAACACAACCTACAACTCCTAGACAAGATTCCAAATTGTTAATGTATATTCCAAAAAGGGTAGGGGATAGGAGACAATCTTGATTGACTCCTATATTGTAGTTAATTTATTTTGACCAACCCTTAGTGATCCTAAACTTGGCAATAATATTCTCATATAAACTTACCATATTAACTCTCATCTTGAAGCGAATTTCTAGCTCTTCTAACATATTCCAAATGTTCGTCCAAGGAATAGTTTCAAAATATTTCCTAAATCCAATGAAACAAGAAAGGAGATTGGTTTTATTGTTTCAACACTCCTCTTAAATGATCTTAAGTGTGACAAGGTGGTCCACAGTTGAATGATAACCTCTAAAACAAGTTTGTCCTTTAGCTCTTTTTCCATGGATTTCTAGCCATATGCTTATCTTATTTTCCAAAATACTTCCATACAACTTGACTAAAATGGACTTAATGGGTGAGTGAAAAAATTTGGTGGATGAAAAAGTGGCAAGGGGGTGAAGAGGAACAACCACTCATAGGAACATGTGCATGTTCCTAGGAATGCACACATGTTCCTAATGTTAGACTTTCAAAAAATATTTAACCTCCACTCAGTGTGTCACATAGGCATGTTGGTAGGAACGTGTACACATTCTTAAGAACATGTGTGCATTCCTAGGAATGCATATGTGTCCTTGTTGTGCTCTCTTTTAATGGAGTTTGAGTGCGACATCCATTTTCACACCGATCCTTACATTTTCCTTTGATTAATAAAGGAAAGAGGAGGATCAAAGCACATGATCTTTCCACTATGTCCAACTCAAGTCAAGTATGCTTGATTTTTTATGTTTTCATGAAAATTTTGATTGTCTTCAAAATGTAATAAAAGTGAGGATTTTTTTTATCCACTAAACCAAGGGACTCGTCCATATATATTTATTCATGGATATTCCCAATGAATGTAATGTATTCTTAACATATATTTGATTAATATGTGAGCTAAGACTTGAAGCAAGATAAATAATTATTTGAATAATATTATTTTTTTATTTGAATTTCTCGATGGCCCCATTTGAATTATATTTTGTCTTATAAACCCATTTGGAACCCTACAAAATTTATTCATTTATGACATGACACAAGCTCCCATGTTTGGTTCTTCATCATTGCATCATATTCTACATTCATGGGTTGTTTCTAATCTTTGTTTTCTCTAGTTTCCTCAAATGTAATTATTGTCTATAATACCTTTTTCATAAGTGCACTTATTAAATTGCAACATATATTATTAATATGGAACCTAGAGACAATGAAAACTACACACAAGCAGAACAAGGCACAAAATACCCCAACCCATCACAACCACCAAGCATAAACACACAAATTAATGAGGGGTTGGCCACCTTGAAATCACTTGTCCATGAATTAAGGAGCACAATAGAACCTAGTCGAGTGTCCTTGGCTAATTCAATGGATGTCATTATATCATCTATTGCAAGTGCCCAAGGGAATTTAACTAATCTTTTTGAATATGGCACTAAAATGTTCAAGTTTTACAGAGAAAGACTATATAGAAACCAAGCTAGAGACTTGTATATTTCACAACAAGATATGATGTCTTTTTTTATTGATCATCGAACTAGATAACAACCATTTGTAAACAAAAAACGCATTTGTAAGGAGTGGTGCATCCACCCATGGTTTAATGCTAACTAGAAATATAGGTGGTTCATGGTCTTTCATAAACCTCCCTACAATAAAAGAGAGGTGCCTTTATATTATTTGAGAAAATTATGGGCAGAATTAATTTTGGGCAACCATGTGAACTACTTCGGCATTGGTAATTTCTAGGGGATGTGTGTAGGGTCCGCATAGGATTGAGAGTGTGTTAGGCATGACCCCATGCTAGGTCTTAATTCCCATAGGCAAAGGCCTAAACCCTTGCCAAACATCCTTGCAAAGGGATTACAATAGGAACAGGTTAATTTATCTACCTTCACTCATACTCTAGTGCAACATGGTAGGTTTTTTTGCACTATCTTGGTAGGAGGTGCTTGGTGATGAGATTTATAGAGCGGATGGATGTTCAACCCCTAGAGTAGAGTGTAGTGAGGAGAGGGAACATGGACAAAGCATTATTTCATGTGAGCATCACAGATGCTCAAGTTGCAAGAAGACTAGCTATGGGCCTATGGAGGCCAGTGGAAATGAGAGCTTCACGGAGGAAAAAAAACATAGTTTGGATCATTTTGCAAGTATTTTAATTCATTGTAGAAAAAAAAACTTATAACAATGTTTTTTCTTTGAGCATTCTTTGGAGGGACAAACCACACTGAGGTGCCAAACCACTTGAAGTGCTTCTTCAATAAAGAGAAGAAAGAATTATTTCCAGGATGCTCTTGAGGGTGGCGAGGGTGGAAGTGGTCATTGAGTGGCCAATAACTTCCATTTTGTATCTAGGCCACCATATTTATGTTAGGGCACTTGTTTTCATTTTGTAAAAAATGTATAGTTTAGACGATGTTATATATATATATATATATATATATATATATATATATATATATATATATATATATATATATAGCTCATGTCACATCTTTTATTAATTTCATTGTTTCTGCATTATATGTTGATGAATGTGTCAATTTCAAAGTGTTTCAATTTCCACTCTTTTCTACTATATATGAAATTGCAAGAAATAAATCTAATCTAAATGGATTTAAAGAAATATAACTCTCAAAAATAGTAAGCAAGTGCCATAAGTTTATGTGGTTATTGTTTGATAGAGTTTTCTTTATGCATAGTACAATTACTTATGTTGTGTTGTTGGTTTTTTCAGAAGCAAGTGTTGTTACAAAAACTCTAAAGGATGAAAATGGTCAAAGGTGAACATGGAGAGGTGTGTTTTATTGAGTTTGTATTGTTCACTTTGTTTTTTGGTTATTTAATGCATTTATCTATCATGCCATATGCTATGGTTGAGAAAAACAGAGTTATTGAATTTTCAAGTGTTACGAAGTTGCAGATCTAATTATGGGTTTCTAGAAATCTACGTCATAGTGTAATAAATCCTTCTCATTGTATGATATATGTCAAGGAATATTAGGCCCTAATTCTTATTTTTCATTTTCAGAATTAATTTAAGTCGACCGCGGGCTATTTGAGACACTACATAGAATAGAAAGAATTAGAGTTAAGTAGAGAAAAAAGGTTTATTGTTGCCAACTTGTATTTTTCTTCTTGTTTTGTAGTTGCTTGATACTATGGATATAGTGTGAGTTTAAATTTAGGGAGTGGTGCATTAATTTGCATGTGTTGTAGAGAAATGTTGCTTATAGTCTCGATGCATTTTCATATGGTGTAGTGGATTGTTTAGTTGGTGCATTGCACTGGGTTCCATTGTTTTTTGGGGGATTGATTATAGTATAAGTTTTTATAGTTCATAAACAAAATAATTGTTTAGGTTCTTTAGAGGCATTTTCTATGAATATATGGCCGCACTTAGTGCCCGTGTCTTGTGCACCTCAGCAGTGGGCAGAGGAGTATCACTAGCACAACCAACATTATTTATTCTCAAATATCAATGCTTGTGTGAAGATTTCATGTTGGTTATCGTTATGTCATTGTGTATCTCAACATGGAGAATTGTAATAGGGGATGTAATTTAGATGATATCTGAGTCATTTTCCAAATGTTGATTTTGTTGGATTTGCAAGAAAAGGGCACTGATTTAGAACTGCTCCCAAGTGAATGATATGTTTTTTTCAGCCTCTCCAACAACTATTGTGAGGGCACTTCTTGATTGCAAAAGGCTAGATGCTATGAATTATCCTCACATGTGTTGAAAATAAACCAACTATTTACTTTGCTAGAGGCGTAGCTATGTATAGTGCAGAGATATGTCCATAGCTAAACATTTTGTCCAACCTAAAATGTGGCCTAAATAGATCATGACATTGCCGCAAGGTAAAGAGTAGGATGTCAATCCACTAAAATATTTTTTACACATATATCTACTACCTTTCCAATAACAATATCCATAATAAAAAACCATGAAATAGTACACATATAAGTAGCACATTTTCTTTACACTGCTTCTAGATGTGTGGTCTTTCCTCTTACCATAAACCAGTGACCTATCTTGCAAAATACATTGCTTCTCATAATTATGGATGAAGAACTATTGGAAATGTGGAGGTGAGGAAGTGCAACAATGCAAGAGGATGAAACATGTGGTTTCTCCACACAAGTCTTAAAAATACACTGTCTTAAATAAACTAGGTATATATATGTCGAATACAAAAGTGACTAGGCATCTAAGCACGATAATGCGAGACCATGAGCAATATGAAATCTCGGTGCAAGGGTTGAAATCATGGATTGTCTACATGACAATTCAAAATAAACTAAGAGAACGATTTGTAAAGCTTTATATTTTAATATATTTTAATATTACATTTTAATATATTAATATATTGTACATGACGATTCAAAATAAACTAGGAGATCGATTTGTAAAGCTCTATATTTTAATATTATATTTTAATATATTAATAATAATAATATATTTTAATATTACATTTCAAAATGAAGGTAACGTGCAAATATATAAATAATCTTCAAAATCATAATATATTTTAATATAACACTTCAAAATGAGGATAACATGCCTGATTAATATATAAACACTCTTCCAAATAATTTAAAACTTCAAAATGAATCCAACTATTATTCTCTGCACATCTTACATGAATGCAATATTTTAATACATAAGGAATCCAACTATTACTCTCTGCACATCTTACATGAAACCGAAGCTANNCTTACTTTAGTAAGAGATAACTGTTGTAACTGTGAGTTTCAACCATTACTGTTGTAACTGTGAGTTTCTAGGTTTACTATTATTAGCTAATCAGATCCACTTAAGTCAGTGATCTGCATGCTATATATGTAACCTCCATTTGTTTGTTAAGAAATGAAAACGTTTTGTGTTGTGTGAATTAATTCTTCCAATCTTTATTTTGGTATCAGAGCAGGAGTAACGTTGTGTGCAAGAATGCATGAGCAGTCTAAGCGTGAGAGCTAGGAGATCGCAGATCAGGTCACTCTTTTCGTTGTCGTTGATTGCCGTCGCTGGGGTTAACCATTGTTGAGTTGCTGCGTGGAGCTGTTCGTGGAGCTATGCGTGGAGAGTTAATTATTTGCAGAGAGAGTGGCTACTATCTTTTGTTTTGATCGGGCCCGCGTGAAGGGTATAGTCGCTGCTGCATATTTGCCTTTGAGTGGACCTGGTGAGTATTCTTACATGCATGGAGTCTGGAGCATGAGGTTGGAGCGAATGTGCTAAACGTGAGGTTGTTGGTGCGGTGAGGTTGCTACAGCGTGAGTTTTTTTTTTTAGT
>JASDQU010503862.1:39737-51290 GCA_032191745.1 Picea mariana
ACTGTGTAACATTAGCAGTTGAGCGCAAATATCAAAGCATAACTGTGTAATATCAGCATTTGAGCACAAATATCAAAGCATAAATGTGTAATATCAAAGCATAACTGTGTAATATCAGCATTTGAGTGCAAATATCAAAGCATTGTGTCGGAACGAATCGACTATTAACGCATATGATTTGAGCGCATTCTGGATAATGAAAAATGCGAGATGATCTTTTGCCTATATTGTGAATCTAAAATTGCAAAGTCTAACCGTGTAATATTAACATTTCAACGCAAAATAATAACATGCACAATTGTGTAATATGATCTTTTGCCTATATTGTGAATCTAAAATTGCAAAGTCTAACCGTGTAATATTAACATTTCAACGCAAAATAATAACATGCACAATTGTGTAATATCAGCATTTGAGTACAAAATAATAACATGTATAACTGTGTAACATGTACTAGCACAGTAGCAAAATAGCTGTTGGTGAAGATGAAATGAATCCTTAAAAGAATATATCAAATTTTATTATCTATTAACAAATAAACTGTTGGGCTTCATTTATCTGGTGTTAATATTTTAATTTATGTTAATCACTTATCTGGCAATCAGTAAGCTATCAAAGTAATTTTTAAATATGATTAGGTAAATGTAAAAAAGTAAACACATAAACTGATGTCTTTATAATAGCTAGGAAGTTAATGATTGAAATTAAGCACTAAACCCCTAACATACATAATTGTGTAACATCAACATTTGAGCGCAAATATCAAAAAATAACTATGTAATAAAAAATCATAATTGTGTAATATTAGCATTTGATATCAAAGAATAACTATGTAATATCAAAGCATAACTGTGTAATATCAACATTTGAGACAATAAAAGGAAACATCGTCGTTATTTTAAACCTCAGAAGGAATGTGGGACATTTAAAAAGAGTTTGATTTTTTTTTATTTTTTTTTTTCTCTCATTCACAATGATGAAAATAAAGAAATCTAAATATTATCTCTGTCATTTAATATACGGTTTCATTTGCTTGCCAATCGAAATGGATTTATAAAAAATATCATCTAAAATACAATGATAATAATTCTATGAAAACGATATCTATAAACTCAAAAGTCAACACCCAATTTTGGGAACAATGCGGTGTCTGCAGATTTATGCTAAGGTAGAGCACAAGAGAGCGATATTGATTGTATATATATTGCAATATAAGGCCGAAGCCAGTATGAATCATTGATGAAGCTCCGATCCAGAAAAGGTCGGGACTCTTCATATGTTAACTGCTTCGTCCATCCAAACTGCATGGCTGTGACTACATCGTCGCCTATGCATTCGTACATTCTATAGAATGCAGTCGTGCCAATATGAAAAACCTAGGTTAATTATGTAACAGTGAGGAAAGGGAATTGTAGCTACTATGGGAATTATATTCAGTGTTGTGTTGATGTGTGTGAAATAATAGTTGAACTGATGAATATATTTTGAAATAAATTTTATCCATAAATCTGACCAGGCATTAAGATCAAGAGCCGACTCCAACACAGAGCGCACATAAAAAAACATGAGAGAAATTACCCCATGCGCGCCCAAGGTATGGACGACCTGTGTAATATCAAAGCATAACTGTGTAATATCAAAGCATTGTGCGAGAACGAATCTACTATTAACGCATAGGATTTGAGCGCATTTTGGATAATGCCAGGTGAAATGGTTCAGAGAATGTGTGCCACAATATTAAATGTTTGTGGGTAGGTCGTGGTATCAGATGACGGTTCAGGCATGAGAAACAAATGTGTGTCCTCAACATGAAACGTGTGCATTGCTTCTTAATGATATAAATATGGCTTGCATAGATATTAATCCTCCTTAATCATTTAAATGTGGCAATTATATATCCTTACAGTAATTTTATAATGTGACTAGGTAAATGTAAAAAAATAAACATGTTAACAGATGCCTTCATAAATGCAAGGAACTTATGAACAATAAATCAGACTCTTTGATTTTGGAGGACAACTAAGAATATGCCAGCATCTTCAATGCGTAGCCATCAGATTAGAATTTAACTTTAAAAGATCATTAATTGAATTTAACTTTAAAAGATCATTAATTGTGACCATTTCCAATAGGTGTACGCCTATCGAGGTAATTAACTGAAGACTGCTATTAAAAACACGCCTTGTATCTTTGGCCACCGCCAATACTTATGGAAGTAGTCTAAATGTTCTACCTTTCGGAAGTTTTTCGGTGATTTTTTCTGTTCAATTTGGCCAGAAATCTTGTGAGGAATGGTTGGATCTGCAGATTTGAGTGGTTAAATTTGTATAATCCAAGTTCCGGAGGGCTGTTTCAGCATGCCGAATCCATATATACATTCAAAAATACAATTTAAACAACAGAAAATAGAAATTTTGTCCAAATTTACATGGTCGAATTTCAATCAAAAAACCCAACACCTTACTTATATGTGGAACATAAAAACCAAGTTAATACGTAAGATTTAAATGCCAACACCGATGACACATCCATGAGGCTCATCATGTTATTTTTACATCATGCTATGAAACAATATTTTCGAGTGACCTAGAAACCCAAAACATCCACGCTCACATGGCACTAAATTTTGTTATTATATTCATTCATTTTTCATCGCAACATTAACATCTGAACCACTCTAAATTTTTTATCTTCCTCACTAAAAATGGCAATCGTCTTACAACAAAGACAACTATTTTAACGATATTTGAGCTACATGAACTTCACTTGATTGGAGATTTAGGTCATAGGAGGCCAGCTACAAATTCAACGATTGACTTTGTCCTTGATCCTACATGATTTGAATACTTGATTGGAAATTTAGGTCATGATATGAATACTTGGTTGGAGATTATGCTTCACTTTGGAGATTTAGTTTTTATAAAGTCAATGTATGACTTAGTCTTTGACTTGATCAGGAAGCTAGCTACAAAGTCAATAATTGACTTTGTCCTTATCTTAGGAGATATATATAGTTGGGAGATACATAGTTGATTGGAGATTTAGTTCTTATAAAGTCAATAATTGACTTTGTCATATTTTATGACCTTTGACTTTGTCATATTTTATGACCTTTGAGTACAATCACTATTCACTTGATAATATTTCTCAAAAGAATGTTACATTTTTAATTCTATATTGAGTGAGGTTTTTACATTATCTTTTAGGATAATCCAATTTTATAGGATATAAGAAACAAGATTGGGAAGTATTGGAAAAATATCTTTATAAAGAAATATAATTTAATTTTAAAGGATGGATACACAATTTTTAATTCTATATTGAGTGAGGTTTTTAAATTATTTTTTAGAATAATCTAACTTTATAGGATATAAGAAACAAGATTGAGAAGTATTGGAAAAATATCTTTATAAAGAAATATAATTTAATTTTAAAGAATGGATACACATTAAAGAACTTGATTACTAATAATTATCTTTCAAATGAAAGAAATGTTACAAGTATAGCCACTTTGTAATGGATTATAATAATGAGTCATTATACCAACAAATTTGAGGAGATAGAGAAACAATAACCCACCAAATAAGTAAATAATAAGAGAAGAAAGTAGTCTCAATAGATGTAGTTGCAGCACCAATTGAATAAGAAAGTAAGTACAATAATAGTAAAAAGTAATAACTTTGTGGCCTTAAAAACCATAGGGTAAGAAACTTAAGAAGTAGAGAAGGAAAATGGAGAGACACAAGTGAACATCATAAATCAGAGAAACCCTCAACCAAAAGGAAGGGTTTGGAAAATATTATGAAAATGGATGGATGTATCTAAAATTTTAAAACAATATTCCAACAATAATACTTCTCGTTGGCAATAAGAACATGCAGTAACTTTGGTATTAAAACAATAAAAAGGAAACAAACACAATGGTGATCCCAAAACTAGAGCATTTAGAGGTCCCATATTTTCCAATATTTCTCTAAGAGAGTGTATAAAGGATTGATACATAAGTAAAGAATTATAACTGATTTTATATAAAGGATTGTTACATGAGTAAAGGATCATAACTAGCATTAGATTGTAGTTAATATGGAGAGATCTAAAAGAACAAGAATAAACAAATAAAATCTAAAATATTATACTCACTCAAAAACAAATGAATAAATAAAAATGGAGAAGTAACAAATATCTTACCATTCATTTTATCTAAAATAATTGAAAATTGAATTTCTTTATTGTCTATATTTTTAGTTATTTTAATCCATTTTAAATAGAAATTAAAGATTTTATCATAATGTTTTTAGTTCTAACCGGACTTAGCCAATTTTAATATTCATTTTAAACACTCAATTAATATCCCATTATCACAATATTATCCTAAAACTTTCAAAAATTTAATTCAAAATATCATTTTTAAAGTTGATCTTAAATAATGTTTGTAATTTTTTTAAAATTAATTATATATAATAATAATCTAAAAATAAAATTATTAGATATCAAAAAGTGCATAAAAAGACTCAATAACGTTAACGTTGAAGTTTGAGTCAAATTAATTATCAATATATGGTGTGTAGTAAAAAAATTGACTTTTTTAAAAACTCTCCACTTTACTTCAATGCGACTTATTAAATTTTACAATTTATTATTTGTTATTTAGTTAATAAATATTTTTTTATAATTTGTTATTATATTAAATTGTAATATTTATAAAAATTAATGTAAGTATCATTAAATAATGATGATGATGATTAACATTTAGATGACATAAAAAGTTAGGAAGGTGAGTATTATGACATATATTTTTAAATTGAGATCTAATTTGGGTATATTGTCGTGTCACAAAGGTTACAAATTTTTTCATGCCATGTTATTTTGGGGATTCTCCAATGAGTAGTCTCACTATGTATCTCATGAGAATTAGTTCTTTTTAGCAATGTTAATTCTCTTTTTAATGCTAGTCAAAATAGAGAGACAATTTTGATCTTCTAGATTAGGGTTAACCACCTCCTTATAATATCTTAAATTTATTTTATTCTCTAATTCTTTATCGCACCATATTTTATCCTTATATTTAGCTTGAATAATATTTTTAATATTATCGATATTTTACATAATAACATCTTCTTTTATCCCTCGATGATTTAGCCAAGACTTGGCATCATTATGTCATCCCCACTTGAGTTCTTGATGATTTTGGCTAGTGTGTGAAGCAATTTTGGGGAGCCTCTTGTCATCCATATTGTTTATATTTTTCTTGTACAATAAGTACCTAATCATAGCTATGCTCTCAATGGGGGAAGGATCACTTCTATGAGGGGGATAAGATAGGGTGTATTGCCTTTAATTTTGAAATTATAAGTTATAAAATTCTTTTGGATATGTTATAGCTTTCTCGATGATTCTGAAGAGATATTGGATCCCAAAAATTTACATCCATGCAAGATAATGAGTTACCAGAGTCTCAAAGAGAAGAATTTTGTTATCCCATAGCCAAAGGTCTGCTAGCTTACAATTATTTTCAAGCCCATAATAAACTTTCCACCTTGCATTTATCCTTTTCTCATTGCTATAGTTCCAATTGAGCTTGTGATGAATATCAATTCCAAGATACTTGTAGGAAGGAATTTCCTCCAAGGCATTATTTCAATATACAATAGTATCATAGGGGATATTGTTAGATTTAATTATCATAACGTTTGTTTTGTCAATGTTCACAATCAATCTTGTATTAGAGAACAAATCCTTGAGGATACTAAGATGGTTACTGAGGTTATAGGGATTCCTTTCCATAAGAAAAATATCATTGGCATAGAGAAGAAGGATGATGACTATAATAGCAAGAGTTGGTCCAGCACAACCTACAACTTCTAGACAAGATTCCAACTTGTTAATGTATATTCCAAAAAAGGTAGGGGATAGGAGACAATCTTGATTGACTCCTATATTGTAGTTAATTTATTTTGACCAACCCTTAGTGATCCTAAACTTGGCAATAACATTCTCATATAAACTTACCATATTAACTCTCATCTTGAAGCGAATTTTTAGCTCTTCTAACATATTCCAAACGTTCGTCCAAGGAATAGTGTCAAAATATTCCCTAAATCCAATGAAACAAGAAAGGAGATTGGTTTTATTGTTTCAACACTCCTCTTAAATGATCCTAAGTGTGACAAGGTGGTCCACAGTTAAATGATAACCTCTAAAATAAGTTTGTCCTTTAGCTCTTTTTCCATGGCTTTCTAGCCATATGCTTATCTTATTTTCCAAAATACTTCCATACAGCTTGACTAAAATGGACTTAATGGGTGAGTGAAAAAAGTTGGTAGATGAAAAAGTGGCAAGGGGGTGAGGAGGAACATCCACTCATAGGAACATGTGCATGTTCCTAGGAATGCACACATGTTTCTAATGTTAGACGTTCAAAAAATATTTAACCTCCACTCAGCGTGCCACATAGGCATGTTGGTAGGAACGTGTACACATTCTTAAGAACATGTGTGCATTCCTAGGAATGCATATGTGTCCTTGTTGTTCTCTTTTTTAATAGAGTTTGAGTGCGACGTCCATTTTCACACCGCTCCTTACATTTTCCTTTGATTAATAAAGGAAAGAGGAGGATCAAAGCACATGATCTTTCCACTGTGTCCAACTCAAGTCAAGTATGCTTGATTTTTTATGTTTTCATGAAAATTTTTATTGTCTTCAAAATGTAATAAAAGTGAGGATTTTTTTTATCCACTAAACCAAGGAACTCGTCCATATATATTTATTCATGGATATTCCCAATGAATGTAATGTATTCTTAACATATATTTGATGAATATGTGAGCTAAGACTTGAAGCAAGATAAATAATTATTTGAATAATATTTTTTTTTATTTGAATTTCTCGATGGCCCCATTTGAATTATATTTTGTCTTATAAACCCATCTACAAAATTTATTCATTTATGACACGACACAAGCTCCCATGTTTGGTTCTTCATCATTGCATCATATTCTACATTCATGGGTTGTTTCTAATCTTTGTTTTCTCTAGTTTCCTCAAATGTAATTATTGTCTATAATACCTTTTTCATAAGTGCACTTATTAAACTGCAACATATATTATTAATATGGAACCTAGAGACAATGAAAAATACACACAAGCAGAACAAGGCACAAAATACCCCAACCCATCACAACCACCAAGCATAAACACACAAATTAATGAGGGGTTGGCCACCTTGAGATCACTTGTCCATGAATTAAGGAGCACAATAGAACCTAGTCGAGTGTCCTTGGCTAATTCAATGGATGTCATTATATCGTCTATTGCAAGTGCCCAAGGGAATTTAACTAATATTTCTGAATATGGCGCTAAAATGTTCAAGTTTTACAAAGAAAGACTATATAGAAACCAAGTTAGAGACTTGTATATTTCAAAACAAGATATGATGTCTTTTTTTATTAATCATCGAACTAGATAACAACCATTTGTAAACAAAAATTGCATTTGTAAGGAGTGGTGCATCCACCCATGGTTTAATGCTAACTAGAAATATAGGTGGTTCATGGTCTTTCATAAACCTCCCTACAATAAAAGAGAGGTGCCTTTATATTATTTGAGAAAATTATGGGCAAAATTTATTTTCGGCAACCATGTGAACTACTTCGGCATTGGTAATTTCTAAGGGATGTGTGTAGGGTCCGCACAGGACTGAGAGTGTGTTAGGCATGACCCCGTGCTAGGTCTTAATTCCCATAGGCGAAGGCCTAAACCCCTACCAAACATCCTTGCAAAGCGATTACAATAGGAACAGGTTAATTTATCTTCCTTAACTCATAGTCTAGTGTAACATGGTAGGTTTTTTTGCACTATCTCGGTAGGAGGTGCTTGGTGATGAGATTTATAGAGCGGTTGGACGTTCAACCCCTAGAGTAGAGTGTAGTGAGGAGAGGGAACATGGACAAAGCGTTATTTCATGTGAGCATCACAGATGATCTAGTTGCAAGAAGACTAGCTATGGGCCTATGGAGGCCAGTGGAAATGAGAGCTTCATGGAGGAAAAAAAACATAGTTTGGATCATTTTGCAAGTATTTTAATTCATTGTAGAAAAAAAAACTTATAATAATGTTTTTTCTTTGAGCATTCTTTGGAGGGACAAACCACACTGAGGCGCCAAACCACTTGAAGTGCTTCTTCAATAAAGAGAAGAAAGATTGATTTCCAGGATGCTCTTGAGGGTGGCGAGGGTGGCAATGGTCAATGAGTGGCCAATAACTTCCATTTTGTATCTAGGCCACCATATTTATGTTAGGGCACTTGTTTTCATTTTGTATATTTGGTACGATGTGTCATTTTGTAAAAAATGTATAGTTTAGACAATGTTGAATATATATATATATATATATTTCATGTCACATCTTTTATTAATCTCATAGTTTCTGCATTATATGTTGATGAATGTGTGAATTTCAAAGTGTTTCAGTTTCCACTCTTTTCTACTATATATGAAATTGCAAGAAATAAATCTAATCTAAATGGATTTAAAGAAATATAACTCTCAAAAATAGTAAACAAGTGCCATAAGTTCATGTGGTTATTGTTTGATAGAGTTTTCTTTATGCATAGTAAAATTACTTATGTTGTGTTGTTGGTTTTTTCAGAAGCAAGTGTTGTTACAAAAACTCTAAATGATGAAAATGGTCAAAGGTGAACATGGAGAGGTGTGTTTTATTGAGTTTGTATTGTTCACTTTGTTTTTTTGTTATTTAATGCATTTATCTATCATGCCATATGATATGGCTGAGAAAAACAGAGTTATTCTGAATTTTCAAGTGTTACGAAGTTGCAGATCTAATTGTGGGTTTCTAGAAATCTACGTCAGAGTGTAATAAATCCTTCTCATTGTATGATATATGTCAAAGAATATTAGGCCCTAATTCCTATTTTTCATTTTCAGAATTAATTTAAGTCGACCGCAGGCTATTTGAGACACTACATAGAACAGAAAGAATTAGAGTTAAGTAGAAAAAAAAAGGTTTATTGTTGCCAACTTGTATTTTTCTTCTTGTTTTGTAGTTGCTTGATACTATGGATATAGTGTGAGTATAAATTCAGGGAGCGGTGCATTATTTTGCATGTGTTGTAGAGAAATGTTGCTTATAGTCTCGATGCATTTTCATATGGTGTAGTGGATTGTTTAGTTGGTGCATTGCACTGGGTTCCATTTTTTGGGGGGGACTGATTATAGTATAAGTTGGTATAGTTCATAAAAAAAATAATTGTTTAGGTTCTCTAAAGGCATTTTCTATGAATATATGGCCGCACTTAGTGTCTGTGTCTTGTGCACATCCGCAGTGGGCAGAGGAGTATCACTAGCACAACCAACATTATTTATTCTCAAATATCAATGCTTGTGTGAAGATTTCATGTTGGTTATCGTCCTGTCATTGTGTACCTCAACATGGAGAATTGTGATAGGCGATGTAATTTAGATGATATCTGAGTCATTTTCCAAATGTTGATTTTGTTGGATTTGCAAGAAAAGGGCACTGATTTAGAACTGCTCCCAAGTGAATGATATTTTTTTTTCAGCCTCTCCAACAACTATTGTGAGGGCACTTCTCGAGTGCAAAAGGCTAGATGCTATGAATTATCCTCACATGTCTTGAAAATAAACCAACTATTTACTTTGCTAGAGGCATAGCTATGTATAGTGCAAAGATATGTCCATAGCTAAACCTTTTGTCCAACCTAAAATGTGGCCAAGTAAAAATGTTGTTGATTACATAATTGTCCAAAATAAATAGATCACAACATTGCCCCAAGGAAAAGAGTAGGATGTCAATCCACTAAAATATTTTTTACACATATATCTACCACCTTTCGAATAACAATATCCATAATAAAAAACCATGGAATAGTCCACATATAAGTAGCACATTTTCTTTGCACTGCTTCTAGATGTGTGGCCTTTCCTCCTACCATAAACTTGTGACTTATCTTGCAAAATACATTGTTTCTCATAATTATGGATGAAGAACTATTGGAAATGTGGAGGTGAGGAAGTGCAACAATGCAAGAGGATGAAACATGTGGGTTCTCTGCACAAGTCTTAAAAATACACTGTCTTAAATAAACTAGGTATATATATGTCGAATACAGAAGTGACTAGGCATCTAAGCACGATAATGCGAGACCATAAGCAATATGAAATCTCAGTGCAAGGGTTGAAATCATGGATTGTCTACATGACAATTCAAAATAAACAAAGAGAACGATTTGTAAAGCTTTATATTTTAATATATTTTAATATTACATTTTAATATATTAATATATTGTACATGACGATTCAAAATAAACTAAGAGATCGATTTGATAAGCTTTATATTTTAATATATTAATAATAATAATATATTTTAATATTACATTTCAAAATGAAGGTAACGTGAAAATATATAAATAATCTTCAAAATCATAATATATTTTAATATAACACTTCAAAATGAGGATAACATGCCTGATTAATATATAAACACTCTTCCAAATAATTTAAAACTTCAAAATGAATCCAACTATTATTCTTTGCACATCTTACATGAATGCAATATTTTAATACATAAGGAATCCAACTATTATTCTCTGCACATCTTACATGAAACCGAAGCTATGTCATCCAATTCGATTGTCTATAGTGACATTAATCATTGATTTCAAACCCTCTGGATACCTTTCTTCCAAAACTGATGGCCAATAATAAGAAACACTTATTATTCTCTTTACATCTTACTTACCTGCTGCTACAGAAAATACAGATAAATACCAATCTGGAATTATCGGTATATCATGATAAATTGTGAAGCAAGAAATGCAGAGAGAAAGAATAGAACAGAAAACAGTATATTAGAATGTATGAAGAAGTGAAGAGATTACAATCCAATGGGAAATAGCTCAGCTAAATAGGCTCAAGCAAATCAAGAATAGAAAGTACAGCTGTCCAGTACAGCTGGCAGTGTACAGTCAGACTGTTTAGGTTACATTATATTTAACACTCCCTCTTAAACTCAATAGTTACAAACATTAGCACTGATTATGCCTAAGTGTTGTCTCTGAAAATCAAAAACTGACTTTCCTAGTGGCTTTGTAAACATATCAGCAAGCTGATCTCGAGAACCATGGAATTCTAGTGCAATATCACCATTATTGACTAGCTCACGTATGAAATGAAAATGAGTGTCAATGTGTTTGCTTTTCTTGTGAAACACATGATTTTTGGATAAAGCAATTGCTGAAGTATTGTCACAAAAAATAGGAGTTGGATCTTTTTCTGTATGTGACATATCTTTCAATATTCTTCTCATCCACACAGCTTGACAAGAAGCTGAGGTAGCAGCGACATACTCTGCCTCTGCAGAAGATATTGAAACAATTGGTTGCTTCTTTGATGCCCATGAGATTAGGCTTATGCCCAGTTGAAAAACATGTCCAGATGTGATTTTCCTGTCATCTAGGCTGCCTGCAAAATCACTGTCTGTGTAACCAGAAAGTTGATTACTATCATATTTAGTGTA
>JASDQU010503863.1:0-11038 GCA_032191745.1 Picea mariana
CGAACCAGCTAGGGTTTCATTCATCCAGTGGGGCACACCATTCAGTGGAGAATTCATATCTACGGGGTTTGAGAGTGGATTTGGGAATTTGGACCTCTGGGTTTTCCTTGCAGTTTCCCGATCTATCATTTGGAATATTTCTCGGGATGATTGGACACTTTTGGTAGCAAGGAAGAATTATTCACGGCTTCATCATTCTAGCAGGACGTGGCACTTTCCATCTTGGAGGTTGAGCATTAGTACAGCTCAGATCTGCTTGATTTAGTCTTCATTGTATATCCAGCCTTTGGAGGCTTATTTTGTATTGTCAGGAGCATTTTGTAGCAGCTCATATCTATTTCTTGTACGGCCATCTGAAGTTTATGCCAGATCGGCCATCTATTGTATTGATCTTACATTGCTCATAATAAAAAGGTTAGATCTTTGCTTGTGCTTCTACATCTTGAATATATTGTGATCTCCATGTGTTGATGAATCTTGTATGCACTTAATAACTCAATAAATTAGTAGTAGTTAGTGATTCCAAGAAAGAATTTGGCTTGGGATAATTACAAAAATACTGCATATCTCGATAACTTAGTGAAGAAATATTCAAAATGACACAAAAAGAGGATGAGAACCTAGAGGATTATGCATAATGGTTCCAATATAATTTGAAGAGATCCTCACACACCACTTTGGGTGGTGACATATTTAAAAAAATTGATTGGAGGAATGTGAGATGAATGGTTGGATATGTTAAATCTAATGGGAAAATGGGATATTCATAAGGAAATTTATGAGGAAATTTGTGATCTGTGCAGAAGATGTTCATGGGGGATATCTAGAAGCAAACCAAGAATTAGGGACTTCCTCACCAGAGCCATAAATTCAGCAAATGGGCGAGTAATTTGTGTGGATATTGGGAATTTTTTGGAATATTTTAAAACTAACATCCTTGGGAAATTATCTTCATAGTTGGATGTGTTTCAATATAAACAGAAACAATTGGAGGTTGAGAAAACACCTGCCATTTTTTTTCTAAAATGTAGAATGAAACACTCTTCAAGGGAATGTCCAGTGAATGTTGTTGAAGTATGTAGAATTTATGATCAATATCATCCTATAGAATCATGTCTATATTTACCTAGGATAAAGGTGGTCTACTGGGGCCCTAGTGAAGAAGCTAAATCAACTTAGTTTCTAGCTTCAAAGAAGTTATGGAAGGAACGACCTCTAGGTATGAATCAAAATCCATCTACATTTATCAATACTTGGAATAGTTAGTATAATCCTCAACAACCACAACTTTTCAATCCTTACTGGTAGAGACCCCAACAATTTCAATATCCCTCACCTTGGGTACAGTGTCTGACCCAGCTAGTTCAAAATTTCCCTTGGCCACCAAACTGGAGAAATCCCTCTTTCCATGTACAACAATTTATAGCACCCCAACCATAGTTTCCTTTACCATTACATACAAAATTACCTATGCAACCAAAGTTGTGAATTCCTATGAATGTGCAAATGAATACCTCAATGAACCTTATTGTGATTCGACCTCAACTACTTGTACAAGATAATATGAATCCAAACAATAAGATGGTTCAATAGGTTGAAATGTCAACCTTCCCAACCTATAGTATTGTCCCCCTTTAATGTAACAATGTACACCTTAGGTATGGGAGGGTAATTCGCCAATAATATTCACCAATAATCACTAAAGAGTTGGAGGATGAACCCCTACATGTTGACACATAGAAACATCATGAAGGAAATGAAATCTCTATGTTGCAACTTCAGGAGTAACAAAAAAAACACAACAAGCGGTTGTTACAGGACCAAATCACACTCAAGTTGTTACTCCTCCATATCCAAAAAGGATGGAAATAGATAAGATACCCCCACAACCTAAATTTAACCTATTGGGAGAACTCCAGAACATGTGCATTAAAATCTCGTTGTTATAAGCAATAAGGGATGTACCAATTTACGCCAAGACTATTCAGGAGTTGTGCCTTAATAAACCATGAATGAAACCTAAATACCCTCCCACTATCCATGTGTTGGGAAAACTATATAACTTGATTTTGGGCAAGAACACAACCCTAAAATATGATGATCTGAGGAATATGACAATCACTGTTAAGATCCAAGAGAAAAATATTTCCAATACATTAGTGGATCTCGAGGAAACTATTAATATCATGACTACGGAAACCTTGGAAATTTTAGGATCTGAAACCCTTAGACAAACCCCCACAGTCCTTGAATTGGTTGATTGGTCTACCATTCAACTAGAAGGGATCTTGGAGGACGTTGTGATGTATGTGGAATCTTGGGCATATCTAATAGACTTCCTAGTCTTGTAGACAAAATATATCCTTGAAGGCCACCCTCTAATTTTGGGGTATCCATGGTTAGACACAGTCGATGCTTATGTCAGATGAAAAATAGGGAATATGAAAATTTCCCATGAGGATTCCATGAAAACATTTGGTCCTTTGCCCACCAAAAAATCCTGGGATGGCATGCAAAAAACCTTTGTGGTATGATTTTGATCTCGAAGAAGAGAATGCATAGCCTTCCTTAACAATTGAAAAATCCATGTCTTTTAAAACAAAAACAAAGGATGATGTTATCAACACCTTTATCAGTAATCCCTCTTCCATTCCTTAGTTTGTGTATCAACTAATAAATACTGTAATAAATAATGATGACCTTGATAATTTTGAACCAAATATGGAAGAATAAGAACACAAAATACTAACAACAATTATTCATGATAACACCCTAGTTTAAATTGAGCCATGGAAAACACTAAACATTAATCCAAACCTGACCCTCGTACAGACTGAAAAGTTGTTATAAGCCTTGAAAGAATAAAAATAATCCTCCACATGGGACTACAAGGATATGAAGGGTGTACACCATGATATTTGTACCCATCATATTTATATTAAAAAAGATTGCATCCCCACCTGAAAACCTCAAAGGAGGATGAACCCCTCCCTGAGGAACATTGTTAAACAGTAAATCCAGAAATTGTTGGATGTTAATTTCATTTATTTGACATATGAAAGAGAATGGATGTCACCTCTAGTTATTGTCCCAAAATAAAATGGAAAATGGTGGATCTGTGTGGACTATCAAGAATTTTAAAAAGCTATGCAAAAAAACTATTTCCCCTTGCCATTTATCGACCAAGTCCTAGAAATTCTATCAGAAAAGAAGTATTTTTATTTCCTTAATGGATTCAATGGATATAATAAAATTCATATTTTTCCTAAAGACCAGGATAAGATGACTTTCACCTTCCCCTAGGGCACATTTGCATACCATTTCCTTGCTTTTGGACTTTGTAATGCACCCACTACTTTCCAATGGGCGATATTAGTCATTTTTTTCTGATCTAGTTAATGATATTGTCGAGATATATATTGATGATTTTAATCCATATGGAACTGAATTTGAAGAGGAACTATCTAGTCTAGAAAATACACTCCAACTATGTAAGAAGACTAACCTCTCTCTGAGTACATAAAAATGCCACATGATGATGACAAAAGGAGTGTTTTTGGGACATTTTCTCTATGCTATTGGGATTGAGGTCGATCCAATAACAATTCAGGTAATATTGTGTATGCCGCCTCCAAAAATGCAAAAAGAGGTACGTATATTTTTGGTGAAAACTGGATATTATCGCCGTTTCATTGAAAATTATTCTAAAATTGTATCCCCTATGTTTTCATTTCTTATGAAGGATGCAAAATTATCGTGGACTAACAGTTGTCAATATGTTTTTGAAAAATTAAAAACATTGGTGTGTACAATTCTTGTCTTACATGGATCAGATTGGGGAATTCCCTTTCACATCTCCTCGAATGCTTCTGACACTATTGTTTGTGTTGTACTAGGATAAGAGGAGGAAAAGGATCCTTATTCCATCTATTATGCCAACAAAAATTAGCACTAGCAGAACTGAATTACACGATAACTGAAAAAGATTTCCTTGTTATTGTGTTTGCAATTAATAAATTTTGGCACTATGTAACTGGATATCCCATCTTGATACACACAGATCACTCGACTATTAGGTATTTATATAATAAACCCATTACAAGTCTGTGATTTATCAAATGGTTTATTATTAATGCAATAATCTGACATTACCATTATTGATAAACCTAGGAAAGACAATGTGGTAGAAAATTTGTTATCTAGACTTATTGAAAATACTGACAACTCTCCTTTAGAAGAAAATTTTCCAGATGAACATTTGTTCGTAGTGTCTTCCCATACACCATAGTACATAGACATTGGTAATTACCTTGATGCAAGGAAGTTTCTGCACCATGTCTCCCCAAGTGAAAGACAAAAGATCACCCAACAAAGTACCATATTTTCATGGATAGATGGATAACTCTTTTACACAGGAGCAGATCAGATAATTCGAATATGTGTAAGAGATGGCAAAATTGAAGACATTCTCAAGGCCTGCCACGACAAACCCTGTGGAGGGCACGTTGCAGATAAAAGAACCAACCATAAATATTGCACATGGGTTACTATTGGCCCACTATATTCTAGGATGGAAAGCAATATGTAAATGTATGTGATAGATGCCAACATATGGGCCAACCCATTCATCCCGATGAGATGTTGTTAAAAACACAATTAGTTATATAACACAATTGGCACAGACTATGTAACAAAGTGGGTAGAGGCAAGGACTCTCTCAAAAGCTACAGAGAAAGTTTTTATGGACTTCCTATTTGAAGAAATATTTTTCTGGTATTAGGTTCCAAGGGAGATGGTTATCGACGAAGGAGCATAGTTCACGGGAAACAACATTGAGGCACTTCTCAAGAAATACAGGATTCTTCATCAATTCGATTCACTTCTCTATATAACCCGCAAGCAAATGGGAAGGTCGAGAGCACCAATAAAGTATTGGAAAATATTCTTAAAAATACAACGACCAATCGTTTTAGATATTGGGATGATCGATTACCGGAAGCACTATGGGCCTATATGACAACTTGGTGAAATACAATGGGCTTCTCTGCATTTGAGCTAGTGTATGGTAAGTGTATGATATTTCCAATTGAATTTGAAGTCAGCACACTCAAAACGGTTGTACAGGTTGGTCTGGATTTGACAATGACACAGAAGCATTGATTAGAATAACTCAACGAGCTTGATAAAATCCGTTTGGTTGCATTTCAACATACTGAAATTGTGCAGTAACAACATGCAAAGTGGTGCAGTAACAACATGCAAAGTGGCATGACAAACTCATAAAAAAAAATCTTTTCCATCCAGGAGATTGGGCACTTCTGTATGACTCCAATTTTAAATATTTTAATGGAAAACTTTGCACTAGATGGTTGGTCCCTTGTGAGATAGATACAGTCTTCGACAACGAAACTGTTAAATTGATAACCATAGATGGAGAAAAAACCTGTTTTCTTGCCAATGGACATTGTCTACAATTATATCATCATCCAACCTCGAGAGACTCTTTCATCAAGAAGGTTTCTTCCAGTGTATGCGTAGAAGTGCTGCATGAAGAAGGGCAATCCTCCATACCTCCAACTCCATAAAATAATAATAATAATAATAATAAATAATAAAAATAATAAAGAAATAAATTTATAATTGTGAAAACCCCTCAAGGGCATAGTTTGATAGATTCTAGTTGAAAACCAGTTTGTTGGCGGCTGACATCTGCTTAAAAATATAAATAATAAATAATAATAATAATTCATATATATTGTTCTTTTTCAATCTTTTTTTGTTCCAAATAAATTATCCATGTTAAATATTCAATTCTGGGACAACATGATTTGTTTATTCTACAAGAATGATGTTGTAACTTCTACAGAAAGTTGTTACTTGTCAAGTAACATCACGATCAATTGTTGAAACTTGTCAAGTAACAACACAACCAATTGCTGAAATTTGTCTAAAATAACAACACAAGGTACCAAGTAAACAACACAATCAATTGTTGAAACTTATGTAAATTTTAGCACGGATAATGCTGGAACCTATCCAAATAGAGGTACAATGTATTAGCATTATCATAAACATCACCATTCAACTTGTTCCTTCTTTTTCAAAATTTCAGTTCTACCACGATTAGAGGTTCGTCATGTCCAAAACAGAAGCATGATTCCATCATACTCTACATTGCTGCAACTTGTCATTTTTCATTACACATCACTCATTCATAAAATGTTATGCCAAGTCCACTGTCAATTTGAGAGATGTCACAACTACTTTTCACCAATATAGAGTCATCACAAGTTACCACCACATGATCTTTGACATAATTGCACCACTATAAATCAAGTCATGTCCATCACTACCACATGTACCACAATTTATGACCACTTATGGTAAGTCTTGATAGGTGTGATTCAACTTAACACCTCATTATTACTTAGAATAATTGTAATTTATGGATTGGTTGTCACTATTCCCCATGAATGCACATGGATGCCCAATCTGTCAGTTGGGGGGAGGTGCTGACACCGGGACCTATACTTTTTGGCCACTTGTGTAGACCCATATTTCTCGATTGGTACATGGACATAAGCTCATGCACCTATTAAAATCAAACCAAAACTTGCCAATTTTTAACAAAACTCCTATGCCACCCCTCATATTTCCTTGCATGCACAGACTGAAACTGGTTGCAACTACAACATTGCAGTAAGACCACACAAAGATACCAATTGGACCAAATACAACCCACAAATATGGGAGGATCAACAATACACCATTAACCAAAGGGTGTGGAAAAATTACAAAGAAATAGAGTAGTTTATCAATTATTTCAAGATGAAAGGTGGATAGTGTTATCACTCCAAGAGTCACCCTAGATTCTAAATCAAGTGAGTTTGGTAACATAGAAATGTAAATGGATTAAAATAGTTTGAATAGGTGGATCAACAAGAGAAGAGTAAAATAGAGGGAATTAGACTACTGTAAATACATTTCATTGGGCATGGAGTCATAACATTCTGCAGATCACAAACAATCAGGCTTCCTACTAGAAAAAAAGATTATGAAAAGATGGATATAAGAAAATAAGTTAAAAAAAGAGAATAATATCCACATAGCAGAGATCCTTTCTGTAATATAGATTAAAGAGTGCATGAACAATAATCTATGATTAATAAGAAATTACCACAAATCCTTTGCAGCTCATGAATTCATTAACCAAAGGCATCTTTTGATCTTCAAAATTTGTAAATATTACTCAAGCAAGATGATAAGTAAGAATGGAAACAAGAGAAAAACAGTCTGGTATCACAACTTTCATGAATCTCTAATGGCAGAAATGCCTACAACACATGCCCTCATGCTTACAAATGAGCAACTCAATTGCTCCTCTAGCTCTCTCCACTCTTGGATCATGAATCCAAACCTTCTCCAAGAGCTCCCTCCTTCATTAAATAGAAAAAGAATCAAAATATCCTTAGGAGGTTGAATCCCATCTCTTTCATTAGATTCTAGGCCTCGGATATAGGTGGCAATAGTCAAAGAGACAAAAATCCAACAAACTGCTAATTTTCAATAAATTGTTAGAAGTCTTTAATGAACTGCTTCCAACTCACTACATGAGGTCATAATGGAGCTAAAAATTAGCTGCAGGTGTCCCTTGACATCTAACTGATCCATGATAAGGCATTTGAACCCTCCTTGACAACTGGAAACCTCCCAATAAGGAGAATATCCAATCAACTATGCAAAACAAAGAATTTGCATCACATTTCACAACGCATTGGTGTTTAAATTGTTTCTCTCAAATTCCAAATTGGGCCAAGCAGAAATTTGGTCAACAAGTCAACAGGGATATCATCTTCCTCCAAAAACAATTTTAGAGAAGCCCACTTTGTCGTTTTGGTTTTACAATAAAAAATGTAACAGTAGCCGCTACAGGAAATTTCGTATCCCATTCTGTAGTGTCTGTCTGTGTAGATCATTACACAGCGGTATGCACTAGGAAATGTCCTGTAGCTGTTTGATTTGTGCAGTTTGAGCCCAAAATACCCAAAAACTTTAGCCAAAGGTGTATAAGCATGTAGATGTCTCTAGATAGGGTGTAAGCATGATACTTTACACAAAAATTCAAAACTCTAAGGATGAAATGACCTATAACAACTACATGTGACCCTTAACAACTTCATGTCATAATGTTGGCTCCACAGGGGATAGAGTCCTCCCTATGAGTCTCTATGAACTGCTGCAGCTCCAGTGCCTTAGTTGTTGGGTTATGGATTCGAGGTCAAATACATTTTGCTGAAGACAACAAGCTGACATGTACACTACTCTATTGTTACAAGGGAAAAGGGCATATATACACCTCTTACAGTGGGACAAAAAACGTGTATACGCGGATGTAAGGGAAAAAAGAGAATATATCTTTTAAAACAAGGCTAGGCAAGGGTAAAAGGATGAAAAACTCAAACCTTGAGTGAACAAACTCTGTCCAACTATGATACGACAAGAAAAACAAAGGAAAAAGAGTAAAATTAGAAGAAAAATTACTTCAACCCTTAGACGGAAGATCTGTCCCTAGTGGAGTCACCAATTCTGTTACAAGGGAAAAACTCTCTATGGCCAAGGGTAAAACACAACAGACAGGTATGACTACAGAAATCAACTCAATTCCAACATGTTCTATATAAACTAATGTGCAATACGAGGAACAAGCCTACCTCGATCCAATCATTTGATGTCGTTCCACTGTTGATCACTTTGACCCAAAGATTTATAATTGCAAGAAGTTCTCAACAAACAAGCGATGCAAGTATATAGTGAAAGTATATAAACTGAGTTAGAACATCAAATAAAACAATCCATTAATAAACATTACAAACATGCCCATGGATAAGAATCATATATTTGCAAGATATCGATAGGATGGGAAAGGAGTATTTCTATTAATAATTGATCAACAGAAATATCAACATTAAAGACTTCCATGTTGGCACAATTCAAAACCAAGAAACCAAGTTATTTCCAATTGGGTCTCCACCACTTCAATCGTCCACCAAAGGCAAGCTCATAGCAAACATATAATGAGATCCTCTTGACAATAAGGGAAGAGCTTGGGGGCTGAACACTGTTTTTAGACTTGAGGGACAAAGGGATGCAGACTCAATGTGAAGTAATTTCTCCAGAGTAACTTTGCTCTCAAAGTTGAATGCTTTTTCTCTCTTTTTCCATAGCTCAAAATTGTGCTCTTATAATCTCTAGAATGCAACTGAAGGGCCAAGTCAGAATGTTTCCAGTATATGGAAGGCCAAATATCAGAGATCATTTGTCATGACATGGAAACCTAACCTCATTTTGTATTTTCTAGCACAAATATCGATATACGCGAGTTGTAGTGGAGAAACAAGCATATACGCATCTTGCAAAGCAGTTATGAAGCGTATATGTGGAAAAATATATAATTTTGGCTCTAGATTTATCAAAAATGGGGTTGATAAGTCTGCATAGGGAAATGGAAAAAGGCCCTCTGTGCAAGATAGAAATGGTGAGGAAAATCTTGCTATAATAGATGCCCCCTAATGTGTGAGATCAGAGGAGTATCTGTGATGGCCGAAATACATTATAAATAACCCAGAAGTGGAGTGGTAGAGAAACAACTGGATGAAATCAATTGCTCATTACATTATGTACTGACTTTGCATACATGGCTGCCAAAAATACAATGCAGATCCATGTGGAAAATATCCCAACGAGTGTTCATGGCCATGAGTAGGCAAATATAAATGTGGTTACATGCCAATAGCTGTCATAGTCACGAACAAGGCCCAGCGAAACTAGTCCCAAAATCAATCTAAAGATATCTATATACCATGTAGTACAATCTAATATCCCATGATCGCTGAAGTCAAATAAATACTGGTCTGATAAAATGGAAGCAACAGCTCAGGAAAGATATGTCTACAAAGTGATGTCTTCAAGTCTTCAATACAATCTGCCAATGGTGCAAGTCTACATCATGTGAATAAATGAGTTGAGGTCGAACACGATGAGACATTGTTTGATTATTGGTCATTGAGGTATATCGTTAACAAACATGAGACAACCTACCAATGATGAAAGTAGGTATCAAGGCACGGAGTACATCTCTACAAATTTGAATAAAGGAGCTAGTGTCGAACACTTTTGAGATCCATTGATCATGAGACATTGATGTATTCCCATCTGTTAATGGCGAGAAAACCTGCCACTAATGACTGCAAATCTCAAGGTACTCATAAAAATCTAATTCTCATATCTAGAATACATGAGTTGAAGTTGATGGAAAGAGACCTGCTGAAAGGAGAGAATTAAGTCATCTCTCATCAGTCAGCACGAGGAACAAAGCAAGAGCTTCATGATATGGTGGAGATCAGATGAAGAACATGTTCACAAACCAACGACCCTGTGCATCTTTCGTGTGTGCCAAATGCAAGTGGTACACGAAAAAGGCCCTTTGAATAGCAACCAGTGATGAAAACCGTTGACAAAGGCGAGGAAACCACCAATAAGTCTAATGACATCCAAGACATTGTTAAGAACCAAACATCAATATAGCATATAAAAACCTCAGGAAAAGTACTCAACGCCTTGAAAAGGGGATAATTTTAGATAATAAGCCTCTTCGAGGGGGCAACCTCCTTTTACCCCACTTAAATGTTCAAGTATAAGATGATTCAAAATGAAAATGTCTCCTTGGTATATATAGGAGACTAGGAGGTATAATTACAAATAATGGCCTAAAGTCGACATAAATAAAATAACATTACTAATCTAAATTACAACTAATGGCCTAAAGCGGACATAAAGAAAATAGAATTACTAATCTAATATGTCCCAATTAAAGGGTAATGAGCCAATATTAGGGATTAACATGCCCCTCCTCTTGAGACAAGGGTTGTCCACAACGCTTGAGTAACTCTAGATGCTTCTGTATAAAAGACTCATCTTCTCAAGTGGAATCTTCAACCGGTAGTTTCCTCCATTTAATGAGATACTCTGAAATGGATCT
>JASDQU010503863.1:21463-62502 GCA_032191745.1 Picea mariana
TGCACGAGGAAAACGACAGCTGGAAGGAGGAACAACATGCATGCATGCAGGGAAGACCCAACAACGGTAGGGTTAGGCTTTTGGTAATATATTGTCATGGCTGAAGAGCCAAAATAGATATAAATATCGATACTTAGTTATCATGGAGAAGGAGAGTTAGGTTCAATGTATTATCAAGTTTTAGCTAGTAGCGTTGAGCATTTGCGATATGTAATATTTTTTTGTATGACCTACTTTTGTAAACTATTGAGTTGAAGAGGAGGAAAGAGGGTAGATCTTGAGGGTTGGATCATAGGCTGAGGATCCTAGTGAAATCTAGTTTGCCTCATATAGATCTTACCCAAATTAGAAGAATTGTAACGCGCGTGGTGCTGTAGATGTGGAAATACTATAATAAAAGAGACAAGAGCCAGATCTTTGTGGACGTAGACTAGGAGGGGGTGAACCATGGTAAAATCTATGTTATGTGATGAATGCATGCATATCTTTATCATCTTTCAGTAGTTATTTTTGGGTTAATGACTGAGTTGCTATATTTCCTACTTATTCGCAAATGACAATATATTACAGTTACAAGTTATAATAGTAGTTCAATATACAATTATCATATCTCGCACTCAATCCTAGGCTATAAACACATGAGTATTACAACCACCCATTAAAGCTATCTCGGGTGAGACTATGCAATGCATTTTGTACGTTATTTTTCCTTCTGGTTTACCAGGAGGGCCGATATGTTTAGAGGCTTTGCTAGAAACCCAAATAGACATGAACCCTGGGCCACTTAGTACGAACTTAGATAGAATAGAAGACTAAACCAAAAAATGGTTCCATTGTTGTTGGTAGGAATATGAGAGGATTGAGTAGATGAGATAGGTTGAGCAAGAGAAGAGTAAAGAAGAGAAGAAATCAATGAGCTACTAGAAGAGGATGTTGAGACTGTGGAATCCCACAAATGTAGAGATAAAAACTTGGCTGAGAACCAAAGAGCTAGATTTTTCATAGAAAGATAAATGAAACCCTAGAATAACACCCCATAAATATCTTGAGAAATATGTGTTTACTAATTTACACGAAGTCTTTTTCTGTGATTTTCCACATTTATTGCAGGAGTGGATACTAAGGTTGAAGGATAACCATGTAATGAACTGTATTCGACACTTAGAGTGGACCCCAGTACATATTGAGAAGTTACAACACATGAACAACAAATTCAGCTACGCAGTAGACTTTTGGCTCAACAATATTGTGGTGGGATTTATAATAGAGGTTGCAGTAGACACAACGAAGTCATATAGCGTAGTGGAGAAAGAGTTTATATGAGGACCTCCTGGAAGGTACATTAGATCATTGTATATGCCTATTAAGATAATGATATACAACAAAGGTGTAATGACAATGGAATCAGATAGCTAAATTTCCCTATGTGCATGGGGGAAGGGGGTAAAGCACTAAAAAAAAGAGGAAAAATGGAAGGAGGAAAGGATAATGGGAAGAAGGAGGAACCCTTGGACCCGATCATGATGGATGACGACCAGGTCAGATGGATCTTGGAGACAACTGGAAAAACACGTAGAAGAGTACCCTACCAATACAAGGTGAATACCAAGAAGAGAGTCATATCCATTAGGGAAGGCTTGGTGAGTGATGAGGAAGAGGTAGAGGATCTCTGGGTTATGGAGCATATTGAGGAAATCCTACACGCAACATATGAGAGGAATATGAGAGGTCCTATAATGGGAAGAGAAGGCGGAAATCCTATCTATATTAATGTCAGTGTGGAACCCATAAACCCATGTGTGACTAATACACCAAATATAACACCATTGTTTAGACAATCAAAGTTCAGAAGAAGTCCGACTAGCAGGAAGTACATCGGAGAAAAAATTGGAGGAGCTAGTTCATGCATCACTAGTCAAGTATAAACACCACAAAGAGGTAGTAGTTCAGCATTCATAATGGTAGGACACGATCCCACCATCACGTTACTATAATTTCGAGGAGAAGTAACAAAATACCTTGAGAAACACTTTTTCATTTGTGCGAAGATATGGGAAGCAAAACAAATCACTGATGAAGATACCAAACTTGCACAGTTAGCTATTATGCTAAGAGATCATGCACTAGACTGGTACATGAGTCTTGACGCAAAAAGTGCACTTGGGACGACAAGGACACTGACATACATTAATAATTTATTGATAAATGAGTTCAAGAAGTTGAGCTCAGAGGATCAATACATGAATGAGATGATAGAAATCCAACAGAAACTAGGAGAATCTGTATGGGATATTGATTAGAGATTCAAGTGATTGAAGGGGAAGTTGAAATATCTCATGAACGATATGTAGCATTGACACTTGTTTGTTAATTCAATGCTCCCACACTTAAAATACCCATTGCGACAACAAAATTTTCAGACGAAGGAAGAGGCTCTATAGGCAGCCCTGCAACTAGTAGAAAATCAGTATCCGCAGAAAGATCCATCTGTCGAAGAACTAAAGGAGGATTTGAAGAACTTAAAGTTTCAACTCAACCAAAATAAGAATAAGGATAAATGGGAAGCCATTTGGTGTACTACATGCAGGACATAAGGACACCACAAGAATGAATATCCAACATTCGCACAGTATATGGAACCTGGAATGCCAAAACTGTTACCAATGGGAGGACTATGGTGTGAATTCTGTAAGAAACCAGGCCAGGACCCATATCACTGCTCTATGATGTAGAAATATCAAATAGTTCCAAAGAGTTCACATTTCACCTTTTACAAGTCAGTAGGCCACGGCGACAAAGATTATAGAACTATGGATTTGATGTGAGAAAAGACATTAGATGCATATACAGTGCAGGAATAAATGATCACTGGGCAAGATGCACCACAATTTAATCAAGTTACAGCTACATACAACATTGCACAACAATAGTATAATACTGCACAACAACCATATAATAATGCATAGCCACAGTACAACACATCACAACCTCAGTAAAAGACCGCATAGTATAATCAGGCACCTCAATATAACGCGTCAAGAGGAGATCGAGCATGCTATAGAGGGGGAGGACAAACAAGAGGAGGTTTTGGATGAGGTAGAGTACCAGTGGTATGTCATAATTGTTAAAAACCTTAACACTATGCAAGGGAATGTCCACTTGCACTAGCAACATGTATGTATTGTCATGCATTAGACCATGATACATAAGAATGTACGAAACTACTAGTAAAGATTCAAGAAAAGAGAAACCAGAACAACCAGAATGTCCATTGGATCTCAGCCAAAGTAAGGGATGAAGAACGGAACATCAACATAGTTACCCACGGAGGAGCTAAAATAGGTGATGCCACAGTCCGTCAAGATCCATTACAACACCAATGAGTGAAGAAGAACGTCGAACCAAGGAAGCAGTTTGATGGACAGAAGGAGAAGGATATATTTAATCAAGTTCGACAATAATTTTAGGAGGATATTGTGATGACTTCAACTGCACAACAAAGAAAGGAAGCACCAGAATACAAAATTCCTCTATTATTGGATCATACCAATGAGATACATTCCATGGGACAAGTAAGTACAATCAAAGGCTTTCTACATTCATGTGTAAAAGTATTAATTGATCATCATCTGTGAAAATATTGCAAAACATACTAGAAAAATGTAGCATCGAGACGGGAGAAAAACTAGAACCAAAAAAATTCAATCACCTGCATACTAGGAGAAGAACAAGTGGGGAGTTCAGACTGAATGAAAACATTGGATACTTCAACATGGGAGACATCATACTGGATTTGCGATCTGAGGTCAATGTATTACCAAATAAGACATGGAAATGCATGGGAGATCCCACGTTAGGATATTCACATGTTCAACTAAAACTAGCAAACTAGCACAGAGTCCTACCAATTGGTAGAATGAAAGGAGTGATAGTAGAACTGGAAGGGGTGCGTACTAAAGTATATTTTTAAGTCATTGAAATAGTGGATGGCACAACACCATACCCAACGTGACTTGGTTTCGATTGGGCGTTTGACAATCAAGCCATAATCAACTTGAAGACCAGAAAAATGGCATTTGAGTCAGGTGAATACATGGTCATCACACCATTAGACCCATCAGAAGGGGAGAGGTTTGTAGAACCTACTTTCCTGGACTTAGAGGAAATCATCCAGTTGTACAAAACAACCATGCGTGATGAGGATTACGTAAACCCAACTATAGATGGGATACTCAGTTGGAAAATCATTATTTCATGTGCAATAGACTCAAACACTGGTTTAGAAAACTGGAAACAAAGATTACACAAAGTTTCCACGAGAAGATGTGCAATAATAGACCGCGCAGTAAGATGGGTAGGCACATAAATAAGGGAACCACCCAGTTTCCATGGAATAAACGATTTGGAAACATTCTTGGCACAATATGAAGATGAAATTTTAGAGAATCAGAGATTGTTAGCACTTGATATAGCACTCAAGGCCACACCTACAATATGGCGGGGTGCACACAAAGAGACAATCACATATTGGTACCAATGTAAGCAGTTACTATGGATAAGGTTCGACGTAGAATAGAAAAACAACAAGCAACAAAAGTACGATGGACAGGGGGCACCAGCGGAGCACTTTGAGATGTGCAAAACACTATGGAAATTGACACCCCTAGAGGAATGGCCCCATTATTGTATACACACCTTAAAGGTCATTCCAACGAACTTGTATATAGACTAGGAATTGCGCAAAGGAACTGCAACCTAGACAACATTGCAACAGAATTTTACAGTCACTTTGTCATTCGAGCATGAGAACCCCAACATAAATGTCTCTCTTAAACAGATGAGAGGGGTGATATTCATCAAAGAACCAGAAGTCGAACTCATAACAGAAGAGCAATAGACAAATAGACAGACAGTCAAGGAACTTTTATCATGTTATCATGTGCAAGAGGAAGCACCAAATAAAGTTGACCCATGTGATATTAGATAGAAGAAGCATAAGGCGAAAGAGAATTGGAAGGACCACCTATAGAATCAGAATTTATTTCCGTTTCAATCAAGGTAAATAAATTCAACATTGGGACAACTGAGAATCCCAAAATGGGCAGCATTGGAGACTATCGGGATGAGAAAACAGTGGAAAGTATAATAGAGTTATTGCACGAGTACAACGACTTGTTTCCTACCACATTTATAGAGATGAAGGGTATACACAAAGAGCTAGGAGAAATTAAGATACCTCTCAGACCTGAAGCAAGAATGATCAAAAAATGACCATACAGATTGAACCCAATATATAAGCAAAACGTCAAAGATGAGATCGACGGGATGCTTGAAGCCGAAATCATAGAACCGGTTGAAAAATCCGAATGGATAAGCCTGATGGTAGTTCAGGACAAGAAACAAGGAGGAATACAGATATGCATTGACTTGAGGAATTTGAACGATGCATGCCTACATGACCCATTCCCTACACCTTTCATGAACGAAGTGTTATAAAACGTAGGAGGACATGAAGCTTACTCATTCACTAATGGATTCTCAGGTTACCATTAGATTAAGATAACACGAGAAGACATATACAAGACCATCTTTGCGACATAATGGGGATCCTATCATTACACAATCATTCCATTTGGACTGAAGAATGCACCAACAATCTTCTCTAGAGTAGGCATTGTTGCGTTTAAGGAATTCATCAACCAGTTTCTATAAGTATACTTGGATGATTGGACAGTCTATAGTTTGTTGAAAGAACATGTAGAAGTCTTACGACTAATGTTAGAAAGATGCGGACAGTGCCAGATATTACTAAACATCAAGAAATGCATATTTGGAACACCGTTTTGGATACTATTAGACCATATATTATGCAAACAAGGTTTACTAGTATATCCTGCAATTGTTAACTTATCGCCACCAAAAATAGTCTGTCAGCTAAGAGCGACGTTGGGACACATAGAATACTACAAGAAATTCATCAACGGGTATGCGCAGATTACTACACCAATGGAGAAGTTGTTATGAAAATATACAAATTCTCATTGGAATGACGAGTGCCAACATGGTCTGGATACCCTGAAGGAAAATATGGTCACCGTGCTGATGTTAGTATTTCCAGACTGGGAGAAGACATTCCACGTGCATGTATAAGCATCATCCATAGCACTTGGATATATCTTGGCCCAGCCAAGAGAGGGGGATTTGTATCACCCCATAACCTTTGCAAGCATAAAACTATCAAAGTCAAAACAAAACTACAACACCATAGAGAGAGAAGGCCTAGCGATGGTCTACGCACTACAGAAATTCAGAGATTATTTATTGGGAAAACACTTTAAGATGTCCACAAACCACTCAGCCCTGAAATACCTAGTCAACAATCCTATGTTGGAAGGGAGAATCTATCTATGGTTACTACTATTTCAATAATTTGACTTTGAAGTAATAGTCAAGCAAGGAAAATTGAATGCAAGAATTGACCACCTATCAAGAGTCACAAATGGAGAAGAACCTACGAATTTAGAAGATAACTTTCCAGATGCATAGTTATTCCTAGTCTAGATCATTGATGAATACTTCTCAAATATCATTCAGTACTTGAGCACAGGTACTGCGCTGTAAGAATATAACACCGCACAGAATAAAAATCTCGTAGTCTAGGTTGTAGACTATCAATTGATCGCGGGACACTTATACAAAATGGGCGCAGACAACATCTTATGCAGATATGTGTTAGAACACGAAAGACCAAGGGTGTTAGTAGAAGCCCATGAGGGGATCACAGGATGACATTATGCAGGAAACTATATCACGTGGAAGGTACTGCACGCAGGATTGTGGTGGTCGATGATTCACAGAGACTTGAAGGAATATTGTCAGAGATACGATGTCTGTCAAAGGGTAGGTAAACCCAATAGAAGGGATGATATGCCATTACGACCACAAGTAACATTGCAGGCATTCAATAAGTGGGAAATAGACTTTGTGGGACAAATCAACCCACCAGCAAAAAGAACAAGATCTAGGTACATTATCACCATGACAGAGTACCTAACAAGATGGGCGAAAGTCACACCAGTGAAAGATTGCAGTGCAAAAACAACAACACACTTTTTGTTTGAAAAAGTAATCGCTCGATTTGGGTACCCAAAAGTTTTGATGAGCAAACAAGTAACACACTTGATAAACATAACCATCAGTGCTATGACTGAAGAGTTTGAAGTCCATCATCATAAGAGCACACCATATCACCCACAGGAAAATGGCACAGTGGAAGCATTTAACAAAATCATTGAGAATGCGTTGACAAAGATATGTAACGTCAATAGGGATGACTGGGACCTCAAAGTACCAGTAGTATTATGGGCCTATAGGACTACGTGGAAAAAGTTGACAGGGCACACACCATTTAAACTAGTCTATGGCCAAGAAGCAATGGTTCCATTAGATTTCCTAGTACCAAGATTGCGCGTAGCAGCAATTACACAGATGATAGAATGAGGCATAGTAAAAGATAGAATAAATCATTTACTGACCATGGAGGAAGATTGGATCCTAGCAAGATTCCACCAATAATTTCAGAAAGCAAGGGAAAAATATTGGCATGATAGACACATCAAGAAGAAAACTTTCAAGGAAGGATATTTAGAATTGATGTATGACAGTAAATCATTTCAACACCCAGGAAAGCTCTGGGTACATTGGTTATAACCATTTGAAGTAAAATTTGTCACAGATGGAGGAGTTGTACAGCTAAAAGACTTATCAGGAGTAGAAATTAGAGGGATGATCAACAGGAGCTGACTAAAGTTGTACAAGGAAAATCGACCACCCACCGCACAGTAAAAATAAAAAAAACCAGTATATCAAAAAGAACCAACAGAGGCACAGTGCACTGGAGAAAAAAATGGCATGCATACTTAGGAACAGAAAATCGGTGATGAGAAGAACAATGACTAGAGAAAAGGGGAAACAAGCGGGAAATGGAAAGACGACAAAAGTAGTACGATAAGACAGAGTTATGCAAAAGTAAATGATGGAAAGGACCAATGTGATGCCACATTAATCGCTCCAACTAGAGATGGAAAGGCAAAGTAATGGCAAGTACGAAATAACCAGAGGTGCATTGAAACCAAAATTAAGGAAGCGTCCTCGACAAGCTTCATGTGAAGCCCATACAACACATGGACGTGGGAGAAACGAGTCCATTTGAAAAAAGAGAACAGATAGAGAGTGATAGAGGCTAAGGAGAATAGAGCAAAGTTCACAGAGACCATCCAAACTCGGCAAATGTTCAACATTCACCACCATGGCACCACCAAAGCAAGAAGAAGCAATCTAGAGTGTCAGCCAACCCAGAGTTATAACCAAGTCACAGGTACAAGTGGAAGAAGGCAAACAATATTCATTGAAGATCGTCAATGTCAACGAAATCCCATCCCAAGACACAACATCGATGAACCCCACACCTGTAGTGGAAGAAACCCAACAACCCACATGGGAGGGCACAAATATAGATAGATCGACAGAGGTACAGGAGCAGCAGAATTAGGACACAAAAACCCTGAAGGAGGCGCAACCAGAGAACACCGAAGGAACTCCGAAAGTCAATGGAATGACAAAGAATCAGGAAGAAGAAAATGAGCCAGACGAGTCTCAAACCACCATATCAGACCACCCACTAGAAGGAACAGTCGAAGATGTCACAGGTTGGCCAGAATGTTATTCTGAAATACAATCGGGAGCCGCTAGAACCTTGAGCCAGCGACCACCGATGAAAAAAGACAAGCAGTAGGTACCTAGGTCACCTCACAAGCAACCCATTGCATCCCTCATTCTACCGCGTATACTATATGGGGTACGGGTGGAATCATACTTGTTGAGTCATATTGAAAAGCTAAAATACTCTGACCATGATGTAGCAGACACAAACAAGTTTCTGGAATTTACAAAGAGAGTGTACTTGGAGACTGTGGGCACAAATCGGGTTGGAGAACCGATTGATCAACCACTTCGATGGGTAATAGGGTTGGAGAAAACAAGAATTTTAGGTCTTTTGTATCTACCACATTTTGGCAGAGGTTAGTACACAAGCGGGTTCGTCAAACAGTTGTTACCAGTCACACATGGTGGAGACATATGCTTGGACAAGCTCTTCTCGATAGACGTAGAGCTTATTGAAAACATAACAGGGTTTCCATCTCTGGGCATGGATCCTACGTAGTTTCTAGATGAAAAATCCAAGGAGAAAGAACTAGTGGAAGAGATGAAGAATAAGTATGGCACCGACAGGGGGACATGAGGAATCATTCTCAAGAGGATCAACAATGGAGCCACACAAATGGATGCAAAATGATTAGTCTGTAAGCTACTAAGAAAATTCCACAGAGAGGAAGTTCTAGCCGGGGTTGTCGCAGTCGCAACCCAATGTGCCGAGGGAACCATAGTGAGTTGGGCACCCTATCTTTTGAACTTATTCTTGGATGACTACAAGGATGCATAGGATCTAGGAACAAAGTTTCACTATTCATGGCTAATCATGTTAATAGCCTTTATGGGATGGATATAACCAAGATATGTAACTTTTGGTACCAGACCCAAACCAAATTAGGGATCAAGATACTTACTGCTGAAAGCCACATCAGATGCTAGGAAAAAAAGGATGAAAGGGTCCATATTTGAAGGATACCTATGCAACTTGCAAGAGGCCATCAACAACATGTGGAGGAACACACCATAGGCCATCGCATAGTACCAAGACATCTCCAACTTCAAGGCCACATGACATACGATGTGGAAACAGACACAGAAGGATCTCGATAAGAATTTTCTACAAATGTGCTATTGTATCACATAGGGTGACATTGACATGGTGATCAAAGACTGGGAAGATGAATAGAAAATTACATTCCTCACCGAAGACTTGTCGGAAAGGACAGTGGAAGAAGAGGTAGGGCAGGGAAAAACACAGCCTCAAGAAGTCCCATTGCCCAAGAAATGGAGGATGGACCAAATAAATCCAAAGAAGATAGATGAAGGCACAACTAAGATAGGAACCCAGAAGGGGGAAAAGAACACTACGCAATTGGCTCAAGTGCAGCAGAAACAGTCCGAGGCAGTGCAGGGGACCACAACAAGTCCCAACCCACAGGAACTAGGTGGGAATAAGAGGCCAGCCACGTAGATAGGATGAGCACACAAGAATATTAAGGAGAAAAGAACACCTCCAGAGTATATGATCATGGACGACAATGGGGAAATGATAGCCCGAATGGTCTAGGATTGATTAGCTGAGGATTTTGACAATGTTGCGCACCAGAGGGACAGGATTCAAGAGGAGCTGGCAGATATGTGGAAGTTCTTCAAGAAAATTGGGGAAGTGTAGATAGTAGGTTGCAGCATGGGAGCAGGTCCATCAGCACCATAGATAGAGAAAAGAGTGGAAGAAGAATAATGAGATCCATACCATACAATACTACACTCGAACACAACATTCCACATCACACCCATTATGTTGCGCATGGACGAGATTGTGGGGAAGACGCCCCTGAAGGACTAAAGGAAAATCCAATTGGTATTGTCGCAGATACCATTAAAGGCTCTACACAAGTTTTAGGTCAACTTAAACCATGCGGTATAGTCTTGTGCACGCAAAGACTTAGTCGAATTGCAGCAACATAGAATTGGGATGCGTTGGAAATAATATGGGAGAAGGCTAAGTTCGATAACCAAGAGGAAAAGGAGCGCATGAAATGATTAGAGTGGAAAGTGGAAGGAACTTACGAGAAGATCCCAAAGGTGGCACAGGGGGGTGAAATCACAACAGTAGAAAAGATTGATCAGATTGCGTAGGCAATTGATCAATACCAGAAGGAGATCGAGAATCTTCGAGAACATCTCACACCCACTGCTCCACCAGTAGTGAAGGAGCAAAGGAAGAAGGAAGCAGTAGAATAGCTATAGGAGATAGAGCGATAGGTTAGCATATCCGTTGACTTGTTCGAGCATGCAGCACAACTTTGGACTATGCTGGAGGAAGATCAGAAAGTCCAAAAGTGGAACAATGAAGAATAAAGGATAAGCGCAGCTATCTAGGACCTCAAGCAGAGGAAAAAGAGAATTTCCATCATGAAGTACGTCAAAGGGGTGCAGGACATGAAGAAGCTGCAGGAAGAACTCACCATTGCACAGAAACAGAAGAAGGAGCGTCAGGCTAAAATGGAACCGTTTCAAGAGAGAGTCGTAGAAGTCTTGGCACAGGCAAAGGAATCCAAGACATAGTGTGTGGAATTGATAAGTGACACAATTGCAGTCCAGATAGTGGAAACACTCAAGGAGAAGACCGTGTAGGTGCAAACACAGGCAACAGAGCTCAAAGAGAAGTTCCAGGCAGTCACTAGGGAGATCGAAGAATTGTGTTAGGTGGCTCAGGACGAGCCACATGTTAAGGTTGGGGGCCTGTTGGAAGCAGACAAAAGAGGAAAGAAAGTCGATTTTTGTAAAGAAAGCATGCACAAGGAAAGTGACATTTGGAAGGAGGAACAACACGCACGCATGTAGGGAAGATATAATGACATTAGGGTTAGGGTTTTGGTAATATATTGTAACGGCTGAAGAGATAGAATAGATATAAATATTGATACTTAGGTATCATGGAGAAGGAGAGTTAGGTTCGGAGTATTATTGAGTTTTAGCTAGTAGCATTGAGTATTTGCGATATGTAATATTTTGTTGTATGACCTATTTTTGTAGGATTTTGGTCTAAAGAGGGAGAAAGAGGGTAGATCTTGAGGGTTGGATAACAGGCTTACGAGTCTAGTGTGATCTAGTCCTCCTCATATAGATCTTGCCCAACTAAGAAACATTGTAATGCACACGACGCTATAGATGAGAAAATACTATAATAAAAGAGCCAAGAGCTAGATCTTTGTGGACGTATCCCAAGAGAGGATGAACCACGGTAACATCTATGTTATGTGATGAATTCGTGCATATCTTTATCATCTTTTAGTAGTTATTTTTGTTTTAATGAATGAGTTTCTATATTTCCTTCTTATTCGCAAATGAAAGTATATTGAGGTTACAAGTTATAATAGTAGTTCAATATACAATTCTCATATCTCACACTCAATCCTAGGCTGTAAACACATGAGTATTAAAACCAACCATTAAATCTATCTCAGGTGAGACTGTGCAACGCATTATGTGTGTTGCGTTTCCTTTTGGTTTACCAGGAGGGCCGATAGTTTTAGAGGCTTTGTTGGAAACCCGAACAGACATGAACCCTGGGTCACTTAGTACGAACTCAAACAAAATAGAATACTAAACCAACAATGAGCCATTCATTAATTTATGTTTTTCTTAATAATTTGTATGAATTTATTTCCTTCATAGTTTTAAAAGTTACATGTGGTATCAGAGCTCATTTTTGGCTTCAGAGGGAAGCCTTTGTTGTTGAGGGTTTGGCTCGGTCTTGATAGATCAATTTTATCTTGGGTCTATGATAAACCTGGGTTCACTGGGAGATTTTGCAGTGGTGATTCAAGTGTATAAAGAGGAATGGAGAGATCTTCTAGAATCAATATATAGAAGTTCAACGGTAAAAACTTTGAGCTATGAAAGCTCAAGATGGAGGACCTTCTTGTATAAAAAGAACAATGGATCATTGTGGATCCTGGTACACATCCTACTGGTACACAATCTACTAGAACACAAAATACTAGTACACAAACTATTATTACACAACCTACTGGTATGTCGAAGGAAGATTGGGAGAAGATGGATAGAAGAGAAAGGAGTATTATTTGACTCTGCCTAGAAGATTCAGTGTTGTTGAATGTGTCGAGAGAATATACATCCAAGAAACTATGGGATAATTTAGGGAATTTGTATCAATCAAAGTCCCTGGTAAACAAGTTGTTTCTTCAAAATAAGTTGTATCATATTAGGATGGAAGATGGAGATTTTGTGACAGAACATCTAAATGCCTTCAATAATCTGGTAAGTCAACTTGTCTTTGTTAATATTACGATCGCAGAAGAAGATACATGTACTACTTTGTTATGTTCTTTGCCAGACTCTTGGGATAATCTGGTTATAGCAATTAGTAGTACCACTCAATATGCATTGAAGTATGAGGATTTATTTGCATCATTTTTATATGAAGAGATAAGGCGGAAAGACATGGATGGTTAGAGCACATATGCTTTATTTGTAAGAGGTCGTACCCAAGACAAGAATTCTAGTAAGTCTTTTGGGGGGGCAGATATAAATCTACAGGTAGATCTAAGTCTCCAGGAAAATCTGTGAGAAAATGTTGGAAGTGTGATCAAATAGGGCATTATAAGAAATATTGCAAGTCTAATAAAGTCGATAAACCAAAGGGATATGATAATACCTCTTCCACAGAGGAATAAACCTCCATTGAAGAATCAAGTGATGTTTACCTAAAATCTATAGGTACACATGTAGATCACGGTGTATGGTTGATCGACTCAGGTGCGTCATATCATATGACTCCTCACAGTGAGTGGTTCTATGAATATGAAAAATATGATGGTGGTGATGTATTCCTAGGAGATGAATCAACAACCAAAATCATTGGATGTGGAATGGCTAAGTTGTTCCTAAAATATGGAAGGATTGGAACACTCCCCGGGGTTCTACACATTCCAAAACTAGACAGGAGCCTAATATTTGTAAGCAAGTTGGATGATGCAGGTGTGGATATTGTATTGGGAAAGGGAACTTGCAAGATGGTGCAAGGATCAATGGTGTTGATGAGGGTAGTTCGGTGTGGAACTATGTACAAGTTGTTGAGAAGCACTTATACTAAGGGTTGTAACAATTATGTTGTCCTTGACCAGAGAAATAAAAAATACAAGACCAATATTGTCCCTGGAAAGAAGATTGTGCTCTAGCATCAAAGATTGGGGCATATTGGAGAAAAGGGCCTTCGAACACTACACGGTAAAGGTATGGTTGAAGGTATGTCTAATTTCACTTTGGATTTTGATTTATTTGAACATTGCATATATGGTAAACATAATCGAGTAAGATTCCCATCTGGTGCTACAAGAGCAAAAGGGATATTAGAGTTGATACACAATGATGTGTTTCTACATGTGCATGTTCCATCACTAAGTAAATATGTGTATTATCTTTCATTCATAGATGATTTCTCAAGGAACACATGGATTTATTTTATTAGAAAGAAATATGAGGTATTTGATAAATTTAAAGAGTTTAAGGATCTAGTAAAAAATCCGACAGAGAAGAAAATAAAGGTATTGAGGATAGATAATCGTGGAGAATTATATGAAAATGAATTTGAAGAATTATGTAAGAAGTGCGGTATAGAAAGGAACAAGACTACTCCATACACACCTCAGTAGAATGGAGTTGTATAAAGGATGAACATGAAACTGATGGAAAAATGAAGGAGCGTGCTTTGTGGTGTTGAATTAGGACAAGAATTTTGGGCAGAGGAAGTGGGTACAACATGTTACCTGGTCAATCGATCACCCTCATTAGTGTTGGATGATAAAAATCTACATGAGGTATGGAATAGTAAGAAACCCTCTCTTGAACATCTCAGAGTGTTTGGTTGTGATGCTTATGTACATGTTCCAAAGGAAAATAGGAGTAAGTTGGATAATAAACTTGAAAAGTGTATATTTATTGGTTATAAATATGTTGTGAAAGGTTATAAGATTTGGAACCCATAAACTAAGAAGACCGTTTATAGTCAGTTTGGTTTTTTTAGAGAGGTGAAACATGTTCCCAAACATGAATTCCTACCAAGGAAAGAAGAACCTGAGAAAATAGATTTTGAGTTGGATGATGAAAAATATGAATCAACCAAAAAAGATGAAGAACCTCATACCCCAGTATTGAGGAGATAAGTGAGGTAAAGAAGGAAACCAGAAAGGTATAGTTCACCTGATTTTTGTTCTAATTTTGCTTTATCTATAACTGATGATGATCCCATAACTGTCAAGGAAGCAGTGAATTCAGAGGATAGTAAACTCTGGAAGAAGACCATGGTTGAAGAAATGGATGCCTTGGATAAGAATGAAGCATGGGATCTAGTTGAGTTGCCAGCTGGAAGAAAATATGTTGGTAGAAAATGGTTGTTTAAGAAGAAGTTTAATGAAGAAGGAAAAGTGGAGAAATACAAAGCTCGATTAGTAGAAAAAGGTTATTCTGAGGTAGAAGGAATCGAATTTGGTAATGTTTTTTCGCCTGTTCTCAAGTTAACTTATATTATATTTCTCTTATCTATTGTTGTTTCTTTTGATCTTGAAGTGGAACAAATGGATGTGAAGACATCATTTCTACATGGGGATATGGAAGAAGAAATCTACATGAAGCAACCATAAGGATTTGTAGTGAAGGGAAAGAAAGAGTTGGTCTATAAGCTAAAGAAGTCACTATGGTCTGAACAAATCACCTAGGATGTGGTATCAAAATTTTGACACATACATACTTGGATTGGGATTTGTGAGAAGCGCGGTTGATCACTGTGTATATTTCAAGCAGGTTGGTAATCACTTCATTATGTAGTGTTGTATGTTGATGACATGTTGTTGGTAGGAAATAACATGGATGTTATCAAGGAGGTGTAATCATAGTTATCCTCCAAATTTGACATGAAGGATATCAGTGTTGCTAACTTCATTCCAGGAATGGATATTAAAAGAGATCGTGCAAACAAGAAACTCNAGCTAACTTCGTTCCAGGAATGGATATTAAAAGAGATCGTGCAAACAAGAAACTCTAGTTGAATCACAAAAAATATGTTGAGATGATATTATAGAAGTTTAATATGCATGGAAGTAAATTGGTCAAGGTTCCTATTCCTATAGGTGTAAATTTATTTGTAGATCAGTGTTCCAAGACATGGGAAGAAGAAGAGGACATGTCTCATGTTTCGTATGCCGGTGCAGTTGGAAGTTTGATGTATGCAATGGCCTGTACTAGACTGGACATTGCACATGTAGTGGGAGTTTTGAGCAGGTCTATGTCAAAACCAAGAAAGGATCATTGGACAATAATAAAGAGGGTATTTAGGTATTTGCATGGCACTACTAGTTATGGATTGTGCTACCAAGGAAGACCAGAATTGGACAGAGTGTCGGACATACATGGGTTTATTGATGCAGACTAGGCTAGAGATATAGATCGCAGAAGATCTACAAGTGGGTATGTGTTTAAACTATTTGGGGGAGCAATCAGTTGGAGGAGAAATCAATTGGATGAGCAAAAGACAATATATAGTGGCATTATTAACTACAGAAGTTGAATACATGGTATAAAATCATGTAAGAAAGGAAGTAGTATGGTTACAAAGATTATGTTCAGGTATTAGGTTGGTTCAAAAAGAAATGAGATTATATTGTGAGAGTTAGAGTGCAATCTTCCTACCAAAGAATCATGCTTACATTCAAAGAAAAATCATATTGATGTTCAGTATCACTTTATGAGAGACATGGTTGAAGAAAAGAAGGTGTTGCTAGAAAAGGTTGACACTTTGAAGAATGTTGCAGATTCATTGGCAAAGTCTGTGAGCAAAGAGAAGTTCTCATGGTGTCGAGGAACAATGGGCATTGTTGCCCTGGATTGTTGACTATGTAATCATGTGAACCCATGCATGAAAAGAAAAAAACAAGTGGGAGAATGTTGGGTATGTTTTATATGCTTTTCATGTGTGTGTATGGGTGGGTCAGATTCAACAACTGCATCTAACGTTACCAACTTCCTTCGTTCATTGTGTCATGTGTGTTGGTAGCTTTCCTGGGGGAGTCCCAAGGGGGGATAGATCCCCACCCCCCTAGTTACGCATAGCGTTTAGCTCTGGGCGGTAGCCTTGAGCCAACGAGGTTTGGGGAAACGCCCCAAAATTTGTTTCTTGGGTGTTTTTAACTATTTTAGCAGATTTTTCTATTTTTAGAAGTTTTCTAAATTAATCCCGGATTAAGGAATTAGGGTTTTGGTAGCTACGAAATACCTAAAATATAGTATATATTGTATGGTGAATGGTGAAATTAATATAATGAAGAGTTGAAAGGTGCGACACCAAGGAAGGATGGTTTTCTCCCAGTTAAGGGTTTCCAGCATAAATCTCTATGTGCGGTGTGTATGAGCCATTGACTAATTTATGTTTTGCTTAAGAATTTGTATGCATTGCTTTACTTCACAGTTTTAAAACTTACAGATACTCAGTTCTTGGGTCATTTTTGGAGGACTTTATGGAATAAAATGGGGACTAATTTATAGTCCATCATTGCCTATCACCCCCAAACAAATGGGAAAATCGAGGTAGTAAACCAAATTTTGGGAAACCTGATACAAAGCATTGTTGGAGAGAATCCCAAGCAGTGGGATTTGGCTTTACCTCAAGAAGAATTTTCCTACAATAGTTTAGTGAATAGATCTATGGGTAAATCTCCATTTTCGATTGTTTATGGTAGAAATCCTATGGGTCTCCTAGATTTGGTGCAGCTACCGCTTGGGGATATGATCAGTGATGATGGGGAAGCATTTGCAGAACACATTCAACAGTTGCATAAACAAGTGAGATACAAATTGTAGGCAGGGATGATTTTAAGGATGGAAATTTATTTTAAAATATAGAAACCTTGGCGAATCTTACTAATCCTTCATATGCCAACTATAAGTGTTTGGCGATATTTTTGTAAAAATATTCAAATTTCCAAGGATTTTATATATTTTTTATAAAATTTTGGCGAATTTTAAGGTAAAATAATTTTATTCTATAGAATTTGGGCGAATCATTTTTAAAATAGCGAATCTCGTTTTTGGAAAAAACATGGAAAATTAGCCCATGAGCGAAATTTAGCCCCTAAAATCATCTATGATTGTAGGCCAGTAATGAACATAAAAAAATTATAAAAGATGCTCATTGATGGTACCTGGTATTCAATGAAGGTGATTTGGTGATGGTTTATTTACAGAAAGAGTGGTTTCCTATAGGAACCTACCACAAACTGAAGTATAATAAAATTGGTCCTTGCAAGATTCTTAAGAAAATTAAAAACAATAATTATAAGGTCGATTTACCAGATGATATTGATATTTGCCTTGTTTTTAACATTTTTGATTTAAATATATTCCATGCAGATGATCTGAGTGATGACGATGAGGCAGAGGTGGATTGGAAATAGACCATTCCGAGAAAGAAAAAGGAAAATATTGCACATATTTTAGATAAGAAGGCCCATCATACTCAACAAGCCCAATACAACTGATATATGGTCTAGTGGGAAGGTGTAGAACCAACAGAGAGTACATGGATTACAGAGGGGGACTTTTTGAACCTAGATCTCGTTAAGTGGAAGCAGTTTGAAGACAATAACTTGTAGGAGTTGCGTTCTTTTCAACCAAAGGAGAATGATGCAGGGATTTTCGAGGGTCATAAATTTTGACTCGGTTATCCATTGGGATAACATTTTATAGGTATTTTTGTCTCAAATATTTTACTTTCATGCTGATCTGATCCTTTAGATCACACGTCATTTTGACACTTTTTCATGGCTAAATTCCTTCATATAAGGCCTCAAATTGGAGTTTTAGTATTTTTCGGGAATTTTTAAATTAGCAATTATCATTTATCTCTTAGTTTATTGACCTAATCAGAAAAGAAAGCTGACAAATAATGTCTCTCTAGTTATCTTTTAGTTATTGTTTAGTTTTAGAGTCATGCGAGAATTTTCTAAAATTAGCTATTTTTATAAAATGAGTTGTTTTTCTAAAATTAATGGTTTTTGAAAATCTCAGATAGTAATTATAAGGAGTTGAACTTTCATTGTAATAGTTGGGATGGATAATGAATTAAAGATAGTTATTTTCCCATTCTTTTGTGTTTTCATGGTTTTTAGATATCATGAACAAATCAAAGTTAATTGGCTACATCAGGACGACATGAATCGTTCCTAACACCCGACTAAGTCTTTGTTATTGCAAAATAGTTACAATATGAGAACTACAGGCTTAGTTTACAACCTGGGCATAGTCAAATGAATAGCCTCACCTCACCAAGACACCCATACACATATTTGTCGCCAAGACTCTCTATCGCAACCATCTTCGCAATCTCCTGCAATGCACTTTAGACGTGCCCTCAACCACAAATGTGTTGTCTCTTTGTTTTTGCAGACATCACATATTTTGGTTCTTCCTTACACATGATTTTCTATACTTCCCCAAAATCGGCCCAAAATAAGTTTTCCCAACTTTGTCCAATGAATCCACCTCAAGGAAACACAAGTCCTCCCAAGTGGAGAAACTTGGCTCTTTAAGGGAATTCACACTCTTTTTCTACCTCAGAACTATAAATATCTTCTTACTCTCCTTTTCTTCCAACTTGCCTTCTTGGTTGTGTTCCCTTGTGCCTTTATAGGCGTCAAACCATGCCATCTATAGTGTCTCTTTTCCCATGGGTGAGCTGACCCATTGGTTCACCAAGTCGCGCCCCTTCGCAAGGTTGAGCCAACTCTTCATGTAGTCACATTTAGGAAGCTTGCCCAGTCGACCCACTGAATTCCTCGTTCCATTGTCTGGTCGACTCACCAATCCTTCTAACTGAATAATCATCTTCGGTGTGCACTCCCCTTAGATGATTTGATCCAACTCTCCTCAGTGTTCCCCCCATTCCTTAGCCGATTTTCTTTCACTAGTGGAGCGCCAAAGTATTTCCCTCAACCCTTCATCAAATCATTTGTAGTTTGACTTGTGTCACAAGGCATATTGGGTGGAGTCACCCCTTGGCACATCGTGCTCCCAAGGATCCTCAACTCTCCCCATATATCAAGACTTTGTTTCTTCACATGAACTAAGCATCTTGCCTGTCTAATTTCCTCCATTTTGGTCTATGGTGGAAGTGTACACGCACGATCTTGGTGCCATAGGCCCTACACTACCCATAACAAATGGAATTAAATGTAAGAAGCTAATTTTAGTCATCCTTGTTAATCAATATTCACTTAAAACATTAAAAATATGCCAAAGAACCTCATATAATACAAGGGACAAATGGGATTCAACTTAAAATTAAGTTTAGTCACTTTTGTTCACTAGCAAAACACTTAAAAGAATGTTCAACCCAAATAGAATAAAACATGAATAAAGAATAAAGTGGCATGTGTTATTTGATAGATCCAATGATTATGTTTCCATCACGATTAATGGTATAAACTCATTTTAGGCTTAAAGGTGCGCGATAATTACAAGAGTTATTATCATTCGAAAAATCCAATGATCCCTATTACTCCTAATCAGATGGCTATAGATCAATTCAGTATTAGATATGAACTACGATTACAAATATTCCTTCACTTCAAAATTCATCTAATGATGACACATATGCATAATACCCATGGGAAAACATGTTATACATAGATGAAGACAATAAATGATTGGTTTGAAACATCATGTCCCATTCATTTTTCCACAAATTATATAATTTTCCAAATTGATTTCAAATCTTCACTGTGTGAATTTCGTAAATTCATCATGGCAGGGTTTCATTTGTATCATGTTTGGGAAAAATGGTGAATTTCAATAGTGAAATTCCCAAATTCTGGGTGACACCTATACGTAATTTGGAAAAGGGATGCCAAATTGATAGTTACAGGGTGGAGTTAGGCCATGGGAAGCTAAGTTCATAGCTCCCATGGTGGTATAAAAAGAAAATAATGTTTTTGGCTAAAAAATTAAATTTTTGAAAAATTATAATTTTTGAACATTTTGAAAATTTCATATAGTTAATGACGTGGACCATACTCATGACATGGACTGACAAGTTCCATGGTGGCATAAGGTAGGGTTCATGGAATAGATTTTGATGGATTAATGACTAAGATCACGCTTGATTTTGAGATTGGAGACCTAGATTCATCCTAGATTGGCCAAAAACTTCTAATTTTTTGGAGTTCGACAAATTTTGAAGAAGTTAGAATAAAAACTTAGAAGAAAATCACCACTTGTCAATGGAATTTTTTGGAGTTCATTGAATTTTGGTGAAGTTCGAAAAAATGTTAAAAAAAATCATCGATTGTTGAGGGAGTTCGAAGTTCGATGAAGTTTGGAAAGTTTGGGGAATCAACGACCTAGATCATGTTTGATTTGTCGATCAACGAATGAGATATCTTTTGATCTTGAGATCAATGATCCAAATTCATCGTGGGTTTGGTCAATTTTTTTTTTCAACAATGTGAAAGGAATTCCACCAATTGTCGATGGAGCTTTTCAAAGTTTGACAAAATTCAGTGAAGTAGGAACAAAATGTAATGAAATTGTTGATCGTCGACGGACCAATCGGGGTTCAAGAAAATTATACAAAGTATGAGTTTTTTGAAAATTTCTAATCATCAATGGAGAGATCGAAGTTCGAGAAAGTAAGCAATTTGTAGATGCAAAGAAAATCATCGATTGTTGATGCAAATAAAAGTTTTGATCGCCAATGCAAAGTAAATTGTCAATTGTAGATGGAAGACATAAGACGATTGTTGATGAAGGGAAAGGAGGAGGATGACATGGTTGAATCAAGGGATGAAATGTGGATATCAATAGCCACATTCCATGCCATGTCATCCATATTTCCATGTCAACAAAAACAAACAATTTAAAAAAGAAAGAAAAAATGGAGCCAAAAACTTGTTTTGGCCATAACATGAGGGTTTCAACTCATGATTAGATGGAATTTCAAGGGTGTTTCAATAGTGACGAGGGCTATGAGAATTCCAATGAGGGACACTCGCTAATTTTTCCTAATGTTTTTGAAAAAACATGAATTAATTGTTTTTAAAGAATTGGGTCATGCTCAGTAACCAAGGCCCAGATGAAGGTGAAATTTTTATAGGGATCTCAAAAAGTAGGCCCGAAGATACCCTTTTGGGCTCCTGGAAAAATTCAAAATGGGTTGGTGTGGGGATTCTCAATCAAGGTAAAATCCATTATTCTCAAGCACGTTTGAAGAATTTTTGAAATCTTTAGGGAGAAAAAGGGACCTCGGATCACCAATCTAGAAAATTTTATTTAGTTGACATTTTATCTACTCATCAATCTGGACAACTTTTTATTGAGGGATTTTTTTCTAGTTTTTCTCCATTTAGGATGTAACATCCCTAATTTTAATCCCCGCAAATTATAATGTAATTTTATAAATTTTCTTTAGGATTGTGAGATGATACATTGGTGCAAAGATCCTATATGGATTTAATGTGGCAGGGGGTCAAATTGTATATTATGTACATTTAAATAATTAATAAAAAATAGTAATCGTTGGTTTTGATACGAGAGGGACGAAAATGATGGGGGGATATTATTCCACAAGAAAAAGGGGTCCATGGGGGAATATTCATGGGTATTGATCCACCCCACATTCCTGAAATTATTATAATTGAGTATAACCTTCTATTTTTTGTTGAGTGTTCCCAAATCCAATCATTAAACTCATGTAAGAGAGTGGGTGTGAGGAGTCACATCCCATAGATATTGGGAGCGTGGGGTTGAAGTACAATCATCTTTGGGAAGAGTGAGAATCAAGCAAGCAAGGGAAAGAGAAGAAATTTGTATGGGAAAGGTGCAGATTTTAACCTTGTACAATATTTAATGCAAATAGATTTTCAGTAAAAGAACAAAAAAGATACAATGGAAAATAAAAACATTACATAGATATTTCTTCCCTGGAAACCTAAACTAGGACAACCAACATATTCTATATTCACTCATAGTGATACATTGTTTACAATAAAATATACATATAGGATCCAGCGACATCCAAAACCCTAACCCAATGACTCGGATTAGTCAACAACCCTAATTCCTTAACCAGAAACAGAAAACCATCAGCAAAAAACCATGTTCCTAAAAACCACCCAACAATGGACACAAAAAATCGAGGCATCAAGAAAAACGAGGAAAAAATGCAACACATTTCTCAAGGAAAATAAATTCTTGGGGGTGCTGCTCTTGAACCCCCACGCAGGGGGATTTCTCCCCCATGTGAGCCTGATGCAATGCAGACAATACTACTTGTGAAAATAATATAACACATACCTAACATTCTCCCACTTGTTGTTTTCTTTTCATACAGGGGGTTACAAGGTTACATAGTCAACAATCCAAGGAAAAAATACCCATGGATCCTCTACACCAAGAGAACCTGTCAATGCTCATAGATTTTGTTAATGAATATGCAACATTATTCAAATTGTTCACCTTCATCAACAACACTTTATTTTCTTCAAGCATGTCTCTCACGAAGTGATATTGAATATCAATATGCTTTGTCTTTGAATGATAAGTTGGGTTATTCACCAGAAAAATTACACTCTGACTTTCACAATCTATCCTTACAGCTTGTTGTACCAACCCAATACCTAAACACATTTGTAACCATGTTGCTTCCTTACTTGCATGAGTGGCTTCCATGTATTCAACTTTTGTAGTTGAAAGTGCCACTACAACCTTTCTTTTTCTCATCCAACTTATTCATCCTCCAAACAGGTTAAACACATACCCACTTGCAGATCTCCTACCATCTAAATCTCTAGCCTAGTTTGCATCCACAAATCCATGTATATCCAACCCTATGTTCAATCCTGGTCTTCCTCGATAGCACAATACATAGTTAGCAGTGCCACGAAAATACCTAAGAAACCTTTTTATTGTTGTCCAAAGCTCCTTCTCTGGTTTTGACATATACCTGCTCAAAACTCCCACTACATGTGTAATGTACGGTCTAGTACAGACCCTTGCATACATCAAACTACCAACTAAACTTGCATATGGAACATGAGACATGTCCTCCTCCTCTTCCTATGTCTTGGGACACTGATCCGTAGATAAATTTACACCAATAGGAATAGGAACCTTGACCATTTTACATTCCTGAATATTAAACCTCTGTAATGGGATGTCGGCCCATGGGTTGAATATTAAACCATTATATATATATATATATATATATATATCTTTGACCAGCTTGTTGAAGTCCCAAGAGTGGTCAAACATAACCAATGTTTCCTCAAAACTTGGTTGAGCACCAACACTACCCCAACACTCACATGTGACTCGTCCCAAGTCACTCAGATCTGGGTACCGCTCCTTCAAAGGCCTCGAGCTTAGCTTGAGATTCCTTGACTTGTTGCTTCACTAGAGCCTCCTGATCGGCTAACTCCTAAATCGCTTGCTCTATAACAGGCCCTTCCAGGCATTGTTCCATTGTCACAACCACTTGGTCTAGTTGTGAGCCTTGTCCTTCAATCTCTTCAAAAATCATGCAGGATTTGTCTTGCACTGGCTGTAATCTCTGTGTAACCTCCATGAGTTTTCTCTGGATGGAAGTAATCTATTGCTGAAGTACACGTTTCTCCTATGATCTCTTCATTTTCTCAACTACAGTGAGTGACTTCATCTTCTCTTGCATGGTGGATGCCTTTTGTTGCACCTCCTGGAGCTATGCTTCTAGTTTCCTCAGCTCCAAATCTTCTGTGAGGCATTTATAGGTCTGCACACTACGATTACTTAACTTCTTACATTATGATGTGAGTTTCGTGATCCTTCCAATTGCACTCCTAACAACTTCCTCCCTCTAATCTCACACTTCTTGTGGAGTGCTTGACACTGCTTGGAATTATAACTCTGTTACTCTCGCTTGAAGTTGTTGAATGGCCTCAACGTGATTCCCCAATTGACTCTCAGTTGAGTCATCTTCCTCATGTTCCAAGCCCTACATAGAGAGAATTGCTTTAGTCACTGCCTCTTTCATCGCAGTCTACTCTGGGAGTACTTGGTATTTTTCTTTCTTTACCTTTGCATTGTCCTCCTCGAACATCGCCTGAATTTCATCTTTCTCCTTCTATGCAACTCGAAGTTGCTCTAAGATCTCCTCCTTTTCTATCTTCAAGGATTCTATAGCCTACTCCTTTTCTTCTTGGTCTCACTAAATTCAAGCCTCTGTTGCATCTACTAATCTTCGTAATTGGGCGGGATCATCCCCCAATTTTACAGTTTTCGATGAAGAAGGTGCAGTAGGTACTGTGTGGCTAAAATAGATGGTTTTTGTATCTTCTTCAACTCCTTCTCTATTCTTTCATACAGTGTCTCCTTATTTTCTCCATAACACTGCAAGATATCCTTTGAAGCATCCTCCATAGTTACGATGATTATATCGACGTCGTCCTCTGTGAGTGTGGACTTCATCTTGGGCTTACCGGAACACGTCTTCGTTCTTGATGAGGGTTTCTGTGGAGAGACCTTCCACTTATTTGATGTTTCGACCTCGGTAGGGGTATCCTTCAGTGGTATAATTTCACCTTTGTCTTGATTTTCTCCTTCTTCCCCTCCTTATTCTTGGTTCACTTCATATCCTCCTCCTCTTGCGGGTGAGTCAGGCCTACTTTCCTCTTAGGCATTGTCCTCCTCATCAGTTTCTATGTTATGCACTTCCTCCTTTTTCTTCTTTTTCTTTGCACTAGTTTTTCCATCATGTTCAATCCGAGTGACCAAGGGACTTACAATGATGTTGGGGTCAGAGAGTTCTGCATCCTCAATTGGTACAAGGAACTATTCTATCCATTCTTTGGTGATCTCCTCCATATATTTTTCGATCAACTTATAATAGGACTTCAATTTCTCCTTACTCTCATCCCTGCGCATAGTGATGTGGATAAAGTGTTGATCTACATAGAAATTCTCTAGTGGTCTATACTGGTGAAATGTATTTGGTGTCATGCATGGAAATTCTTCAATAGCACGCTTCAGCTGCTGGTAATAAGAATGGAAGACAATGTTCGACTTCCACTGCTTCGACATATCATTTGTATACCACAAGGTGGAGAACCTTGCATCCAACGAATTTGATGGCTCATCTTCTATAAATGTCGCTCCTTCTGGCATCTGTCAAGCGATAAATGCGATCAATACCAATAAAAAAATGAAATGGAATTCATATCCCTAATCCTACGCTTTCCGACAGTCCTTTTCAAGCTCGTTGTCGAGGTAAATCACCCAGTTCATTTGCATCCCCTCCACGCACTTTCCTGTGAGGTCTACTATGAATCCAGTGACCTATGTGGGATGGTTCTTTATGATGAACTTGTCAGCTATAAGCTGACAATATAGGTGTATTGCACCATCCTGGATGGACGCTACCTTGTAACCTCGCTTTACCTTCTCTACATCACCATAATCCTCCTTTATGCATTGTGCCAGGGAGCAATCTAAAGTATTCCCTGGGTAGAATTGTTGAGAGTCCAGTCCTTGCATGCTCAGTCCTATGATGAGGTGGATCAGTGCTGGATCCATAGTGACATGCCTGTCGAGCCATAGATATCCTCCATGATAGCATGACAGGAGGAGTTTAATGCAGGCATTAACCTCCTGATGTTGACCAAAGTGACCATTATTTGAGTGTGGATTGTAATTGGATTTAGATGGAGATAATTCAAGAGGTATTCCATGCATTGTTGGTTGTGAGTTAGAATATGGATATCCGCAACATTCATGAAAATGATTTAGAAGGAATGATCTATCAATGATGTAGAGATACATGGTTGATTAGCAAACAATGCTACTTGAGAACAATTAATTGCTTATGGATTTAGCACTTAGCAATATTTTCCACTATTAGATATTCCTTAGTGTGTAATGTAAGTATTTATAATCACTTTAGAAAAAAATCAAGGGATTAATACACATAAAATTCACACACTTTGAAATTCATATATTCATCAACATAAAATGTAGAAAAAATGAGATTCATAAAAAACTTGTCATGAATATATATATATATATATATATATATATATATATATATATATATATATATATTCAACATTGTCTAAATTGTTCATTTTTTACAAAATGGTAACTCATACCCAATATACAAAGTGACAACAAGTTCCCTAACATAAAAAACATCCATATGGTGGTGGCCTAAATACAAAATGGTAGTAGTTGGTCAATCATTGACCACTTCCACCCTCTCCACCCTTAGAATAATCCTTGGAAATCAATATTTCTTCTCTTTCTAGAGGAAGCACCTCGAGAGTTTCTAGGCCTGGGCATGTTTCAACGCTATGAAGACTACAAAAATAATAAACATTGTTATAAGTTTTTCTCCATGATTAATTGATAAACATACACAATTATACTTTGTAATTTAACCTAATACAACTCACCGCATATGCTATTGTCAATAGTAAGGGTGTTACCATCCTCCATGACCCTAGTTTCTCCATGATGCCACCCTACATCAGTTACAAGGATCAAGTCAAGAAAATTAAACAAATATGCGTAAAATAAAATTCATGAAACATAAAAAATTATCATCAATGCATTATCTCAATATGAATATCTCAGGCCTTGATGGAGATTCACTGGCAGATGGAGCACTAGGTTGTACAACCTACTTTGAGACAACCTCTACTGTGGCAGTCTCGATCGATGGGGCCAATGGAAATGTTGAGGGTGGGTCACGATGGACCCCCACTGGCTGTATAAGTGATTGCAACTCCCTAGTCCTAGAGAGAGGTAACCTAGAAGCAACGATCATGTGTTCAGGGAATGCAATAGTACTATAGCTAGAAAAAATATCCATAGGCTACATACATATTAATAAAATTTAACTATTAGTACCAACTAGTAAAATTGAAAAACATATACACAAACAATTTGAGAATTACACGATCTTTAAATCTACACACGATACATGTGATGCAGGTGACTTGTTCATCCTAGATGGATATTCCCTGACATCACCTAGTCCCAAATCCTATAGAAACATGAGAACATTAAAAATTTGAGGATGCCATAAAATAAAGGAATTACTATGGTGAATTTATCATATGTGACACATACCTGCATGTGGGGTGCACCAAATGAGCAGGATGCCTTTACTGCCACAACAGTGGTGGGGCTAGGCACTTATGAATCCATCGACGTAGAGGGTCTACTGCTAGGACGTAACAACTGCAACATAACATAGAATAAAATATCGATATAAATACACATAATAAAAAATAAATATATAACAATGAAGAACATAAAGAGGGTTATGATACTAACCTCATCCATTAAGTTATGCTTTCCAATGGGATCTATAGGCCCATAGCATTTCTACCCGTAGCTCAAGCTTCTGTGAGGTTCACATGGATGACTTCTATGTAAATGTGCCCTCTCCTCACTATAATATGTCGTGCATGTTGAGCCTCCAAACCCTCTATCAATGTCAATGGCCAACACCTTCTGCCAAAATAGTGGAACAAAGCTAGTTTGTTGCACTAGGCTACGATTCAATGATGAAATGGCTAGCTTTACCTATTGCAAGCTCTCTACAACAAGAGGTTGTATGTTAGGGGGGTCAAACCTTCACCTGGGCGGACGAGGACCTAACACGGGGTCATGCCTATCATGCTCTCAGTCTTGCGTGGACCCTAGACCCACCCCCATGGAAGTCTCCAATGTCAAAGTAGTTGACATGCTTACCCAAAATAAAATCAACCCAGAATTTTATTAGAAAATATAAGGGCATATCCCTGTTATTACAGGGACATTTATCAATAACCATAGACCACCTATCCATCCAATTTTGATTAATATGAGGATGGATGCACCACTCAATGAAGATGCGTTCCTTGTTCAATGGTAGTTCTTGTCTAGTTCTAGGATCCATAAAGTTAGACAATATTTGTGGTTTTGAAATGCTCGGGTCTTTGACCTGGTTTCTGTCCAAACCAATGTTGTAGTACTCATCCATTCTTTCCCTATAATCAGAAATAGAGGTCAATTTCCCTTGGTCACATGCAATGGACTTCACAATGATGTCCAAAGAAGTGCCCAAGGAGATTGTGCTAGGCTCTTTAGTGTCCCTTAATTGTTCCTCAAGGGTTCTTAATATAGCCAACCCCTCATCAATTTGAGTGTTTACATTCGGTGGTTGTGGTGGGTTAGGGTTTTGATCCACTTGGTTTTCTTCTGAGTGGTTTTCATTGTCTCGGGGTTCCATTTTATTATATATGCTGCAATTTAAAAACCATGGCATCTAGATTAGGTTGGTATTTTAATTAAAATACAAAATTACATTTTTTTTTAATTTAGATTCATGGAAGAAAAAAAATAAATTGGGTTAAAAATAAGATAAATCCAACATACCTGGACACGATGACAATATTCTTCCTCTCTATCTCCTCTCTAGATCCTCTATTTGCTAAATGAGAGTAGAAACACAAGCACGGTTTGTGCACAATGACCACGAACCGCGCTCAAGACCTCTTAAAAACATTTATCAATAGGAAAATGCACGCATTCTTGCCACTAAACCTACGTGGAAATCCTCGTGGAGGTTCAGCCACGTCCAAACCTAAAGGTTTAGGAACACATGCATGTTCCTAAGAATGTACATGCATTCTTGCGAGTGCACGTTCCTGTTGCATGGCTTGCCACTTTTTCGGCCATGAACTTCGTGCACTTACCCTTTAGTGAATAAATCGATTCAATGACACTACCATTACTTGGAAAAATATAAACATATCGATGAGCATTTCTTTGTATGCATTGATTGAGTTGAGTTCTCAGTTGTCCAAACATGGAATAACAAGCTAGCATCATCATTTATTTTTGCATGGAAGATGGTCCAAAGATTGTAGATTGTTATCTTAACAAAAAAGAGGTTTATCTATTGATGGAAATAGAAGCAGTGTCACATGAACGCATTGAAGGTTATTATTGGACTATGGTAACAAAGCCTTGAATCCAAGTTTAAGTAAAGCATTCATTCACATATAATGATCAAAGAAGCATAGTCTCATCCTTGATCATCTTGATAGATTCAGTCTAGAGGGATATGCGCATGCAAGGAGTTACATGGTGCATAAACAAAACTGGGGCTCTACTGGCCTCTTGATACATAAAGGTGTCGACTAGATAATATATGTGTCTAGTCCAAAAGAGGGGTGTCATTGGCTACTCAATCTGTATGTTGATAGTAGCACAACACTTCCTAATCCACCTTCTGAATAAGTCAATGAAAGGGGCAGGAAACACCCTCAGAGTGTTGCCACATATGCATGGGTACATCCCACTCTAGTGTGTGGGGGATTCCCATGGTCATACCCTCCAGGTTATGCCTAGCACGACATAGTTATCCACTGCTACCACCTACTCCTCCTCTTAAATATTCCTCGTCGCTTCTATGAAAATGATCTTGACCCCACCTGTTACGAGGGAAAAACTCTCTATGTCCAAGGGTAAACCACAACAAACATGTATGACTGCAGAAATCAACTCAATTCCATTGTATGTTATATAAACTAATGTGAAATATAAGAAAGAGGCCTACCTCGATCCAACATTCGATGATGTTCCACCATTGGGCACTTCGACCCAAAGCTTTATACCTGCAATAAGTTCTTAGCAAACAAGCATAGCAAGTACATGGTGATAGTATAAAGGGGTTAGCACCTTAGATAAAATAATTCATTAATAAACATTACAAACATGGCCATGGATAATAATCATATATTTGAACGATACTAATAGGATGGGAAAGGAGTATTTCTATTAATAATTGATCAGGAGAAGTGACAACATTATAGACTTTCATGTTGGCACGGTTCGAAACCAAGAAACCAAGTTCCTTCCAACTGGGCCTCCACCACTTCAATCCTCCACCAAAGGAAATCTCATAGGAGAGAGACAATGATGTTCTCTCACTACTAGGGAAAGAGCTTGGGGGATGAATACTATGTTCAGACTTGAGGGACAAAGGGATGTAGACTCAATATGAAGTAATTTCTCCAGAGTAACTTTTCTCTCAAAGTTGAATGCTTTATCCTCTTTTCCATAGCTCAGAATTGTGCTTTTATAGTCTTCAAAATGCAACAGAAGGGCCGATTCAAAAGGTTTCCAGTATGTGGAAGGCCAAGGATCAGAGATCTCCTCTCATGACATGGAAACCCGACTCCATTTTTGTATTTTCTATCACAAATCCCGATATACGCGGGTTGTAGTGGAGCAACCTACGTATATGCATGTTGTATAGTAGATAGGGCGTGTATATGTGGAAAAATATGTATTTTTAGCTCTGGATTCATAAAAAATGGATGACAAGTCTGCATAGGGAAATGGAAAAAGGACCTCTGTGAAAGATAGAAATGGTCAGGAAAATCTTGCTATAATAGATGCCCCCTAATGTGTGATATCAGAGGAGTATCTGCGATGGCCGAAATACATTATAAATAACCTAGGAGTGGAGTGGTAGAGAACCAGCTGGATGAATGTGATTGCTCATTACATTCTGTATTGACTTTGCATACATGGCTTCCAAGAATACAATGCAGATTCATATGGAAAATATACCAAATAAGTGTCAATGGCCATGAATAGGAAAATACAAATGCAGTTATATGCCAAAAGTTGTCATAGTCATGAACAAGGCCTAATGAAACTAGTCTCAAAATCAATCTGAAGATATTTGTATACAATGGAGTACAATCTGATCTCCCATGATCACGGAATTCAAATAGGTGTTGGTCCAATGAAAGGGGAGAAACAACTCAGGAAAGATGTGGCCACGTAGTGATGTCTTCAAGTCTTCTACACTATCCGCCAAGGGTGCAAGTCTACATCATGTGAATAAAGGAGTTGAGGTAGAACACAATGAGACATCATTTGATTACCGGTCATTGAGGTATACTGTTAACAAACGTGATCCAACCTACCAATAATGAAAGTAGGCATCAAGGCACCAAGTACATTCCTACAAGTGTGAATAAAGGAGTCAATGTCGAACACTTGATAAATCCCTTGATCATGAGACATTGATGTATTCCCATATGTCAATGGTCAGAGAGCATGCCACTAATGCCTGCAAGCCTCAAGGTACTCATAAAACTCTAGGTCCCGTATCCAGAATAAATGAGCTGAAGTCGATGGAAAAAGACTCGTTGAAAGGAGAGCATTAAGGCATCTCTCATTAGTTAGCATGAGGAACAAAGTAGGAGCTTCATGATTTGGTGGATATCAAACGAGGAGCATGTTCATGAACCAATGACCCTAAGTGTCTTTCACATGTATCAAATGAAAGTGGTATATGAAAAAGACCCTCTGAATAGCATCCAATGATGAAAATTGCTGACAAAGGAGAGGAAACCACCAATAAGGATAATGGCATTCACGACACTACACGAATCCCAAAGTGTGAATAGATGTCTTGTCGTCGAACACAAGGGAAACCACCCAGACAATGACCAATGATGAAATATCGACTGTTGGGTTCAAGGTGACCTACCAATGATGAAAGTAGGGCCAGGGTGCATTATAAGACCATAGTATCATGTGATTCTAAGACAAATTGAGGGTATGGCCAACATGAAAAGTCAAGAGTTCTGAGGAATGGTCGACACGGGTTGATAGACCTCCTTTGAATAAGAGCATGAGACATTTGGTAGAATCCAGTAGCATAGACTCAATGATGTAACTATTTGATGCAGGAGGCATCAATAATGTTCTCTATAGGGACTGGAAGAGTAACCAGTCGGTAGAGAAAAAATTTGTAACGAGATCAGCTTCCTAAGGCCATGCTAAACCCAAAATTATGATGACACAAGGATGCAATAATTTTTTCCTCTATTTAAAGGCAACATGACTTCTACCAATTATAATATAGTACTCCCTTACCACCGATAGTTTTTTGTTTTTTCATAACAAATGAATGCTATGATACAAAGGAGGAAACGAGTGTCGCAAGTAAGAAAAATTAGTTCCAACAGTGAAACATACCTATGCTCAATGCAAGGAAATGCATGCAAGAGATGGACACTCGGGGTGATGTTCCTTCCAAGGTATTGGGTGTCAAATTGCGAAGGATATAAACAAGGCCCTGATTGGTTGAGGATGCAAAAATTGCTTAGGAAACGGTTTATAATGCAAAGCAAGAACCAGCTAAAGGCTCAATACTGCAAGCGAGGGCATGAGATGCAATCATAAATTAATGCCAAAAAATGTCCTTTTTTATGTCTTTTAGTCTAATTGGTGTGAAAAATGGATAAACTTGTGCCAAATAGACGTATTTGCAAATCCAATTTACGAGTGTGAAAAAGAGAAGTTCACTTGACAATCTTTTCTATTTTTGGTAACGAGTCAAGAAAGAGCTTAACTAAGACTCATGACCTTTCAAATCCAATTTAATGAGTGTGAAGGGGACAAATCACTAGGCAATATTTTCATTTTTTAGATGAGTCAAAAAAGAGCTTAACTAGGACTCATTTGGAAGATTCTAGGTGGCAAGCCACGGGGGAGGCCAAGGCTCCCATGCGGACCTTCTGTGGAATGTTGGTATCTTACGAAGAACTAACACAAGCTTGAGAAGACCCAAAGCTCTCCAAGTCGAGGAGGACAAACTGCTACCAGAGGTTATCGTCTCCGTGTTATATCATATAATGTATCATCCTAGAAAAGACATAGGCAGAGGCATTGGATACCCCACAAGACCATCCCAATGAAAGGGAACCTCATCAATACTTGGAGGGAGAGGACTTGGCAAGAGTAAAACTCTCTCTTGTTCATAAGGTGAAGTAATAGAAATGCTAAGGACATGGCATAGAAGGTATAGAACCAGAACCAAAAGAGTGGGATTGACCAAAAATTGCATTGGCGCGACCACTTCCTTAGACTTGTCACTCTCCAAGAGAAGAGTGGGGTCGATCGAATATTGCATCGATACGACCAATTCCTCAACCATTGGTTGAATATGATGTGAGACAAAAAGGTCAAGAGGTGCATCACCCCAAAAAATAGGAGTGTTGTCGATCGAACATTGCATCGACATGACCGTTGGTTGAACAATATGTGAGACAACAAGGTCAAGAGACGCATCACCCCTGAACATAAAAGAGGTGTTGGTTGAATATTGCATTGACATGACCATAGGTTGAACAAGATGTGAGACAAAAAGATCAAAGGACGCATCAACCCCTAAAGGGAAAGGGGTGTCAACCAAAGTTTTCATTGGCATGACTATTGTATCAACCAAAGAAGGAATAGAGTGTTGTGAAACCATATATGCCTCAGAACCTGAAGGGCCCTTAGGTGAACCCCACGTTTATGGTATTCCAACAGTAACAGGACACAAACAAGTAAGGATACTTCCTTCACAAATCCTACAAAGGAATATAGGCTTATGTATGAGACGTCTAGGCTTCTCAAACATATGAATTCCCCTAGCATGACTTGCAGTGGCCGATGACATGCTCCTAGAATGACTTGCAGAGGCTAGTAGAAAATATCCAACATGACTAGCAGAGGTTGGTGATGTATGTGTAGTGTGACTAGCAGTGACCAGACATGTGCCCCGAGCATGACTTGCAACGACTGATTGGAGGTCTTAAACATGACTTGCAGAGGTTGTCGACCAATCTCTAACATGACTAGCAGAGGTTGGTGATACAATTCCATTATGACACGCAATGACTGGACTTGTTCCCCCAACATGAGTTACAATGGCTGGTTGCAAGTCTTCAACATGAATCACAGAGGTTGTCGACCAATCTCCAACATGGCTAGTAGAAGTTGGTGATATAATTCCAGTATGACACGTAGTGACTGGACTTTTCCCCCAGCATGACTTGCAGTGGCTAGTTGCAGATCTTCAACATGACTCGTAGAGGTTGTCGACTAGTCTCCAACATGACTAGTAGAGGTTGGTGATATAATGCCAGTATGACACATAGTGATTGGACTTGTGGCGATGGTGAATTATGGCATTTGAGAGCAAGGTCCAAGGAAAGATTGGTTATGAGAAATTGCAGGCCAGGAAGGATGATGGTTTACACCCTGTCCCTGTACAGCAGGATAGTATCCTCCTCCATAATGATACACAAAGGGTTGTAAGGGCATTGACACTGAGGAAGCCGCTTGAGAAGAGAAAGTGACATGACAAGGGTTACTCATGTGAGGATATATGTTTCCCCCAGACCAAGGAACTTCGTGAGGGGGGTTACCCATACTATAAAAATAATTCCCCCTGGATGAAACACCAGAGGGAAGACAGAGGTCCAACATGGGAAAAGTGTTTGTAGGAACCGACATAGTAGAAGAAGGATAAGTGGACGGATTGTAACAAGTAGAATGATTTCTTAATTGGGCACTTACTTCTCGCATAGTGGACTCATAGGAAGGAATATTCCAAACTCCTACTATAAGAGGTGTTTGAAGGATATGAATCCTACCAAATGGAGAGGGATACAAAGGAGGTGAGATAGAGGATGGCAAGTGAAACAACATATCAACATGAGAATGACTAGAGACCCAAGGTGTGGACTGAGTTCCATGGTTCTGCATACCATTATAAAAAACAAAGGCATATTCTCCCATGAACGTCATGGGGGGGGGTGTAACAGTAAATGAGGGGGCCAAAGGAACCCGACTATCCATGATAAAGAGAACTCAATATAAACTCTTAAGGCCAACTGGTAGTCAAAGTGCATACCAAAAATTCAAATGGCCAATATGCATGCAAACGGGCTAATGTGGCTGAGTTACCTCCCTCGCTAAAGAAGGTATGTCTCATCCAAGAGGGACCTGAGACTCCCCGCTAAATTTTGGAGGTAACATAATTAGTTATAGGGGCTCTCGTGGTCTTAACAACCAGTTGGTCATATCCCCCCAGAGAGGTAATCCTCCATAAAGGATGTGTGTTGTTCGACCCCTATCTGACCCAGGGTATAAGAAGAATAACCCCTGCAAGTAACCTATGAGATACCTAAGTCAAGAAAGTAATAAACCATTGTATAATCGATGCATAGGCAAGCAGTCGTAAGTCTAGATCACCATATGGGTAGGGTAATAAAGCCTGAAACCTTGAAAGTGTCACCTCTCACAGAGGTATGGGTACTAGCAAGATTCCCAAATACGAATAAATGCACAGAAATATCTCTGACGCTAGGTGAGTATCCAGGGGTTATCCCTTCAACTAACTTTGCGTGACCTTGTGATTAACTCTGGTGTGAGTGGAGCCTCTTGATCTTACCAATTATATAATGGACTTCTCAAATCCCTATCTCAGACACATATGTTGATTTAATTTCCTTGGATAAGTTTACTCACAAAATCCTATTCCAAGGCACTAAATCCTAGGCTAGTTTGTGCACCATAAAAATAAAATCGTGACTAATCAATTTTAGTTTAAAGCATAAATTTTCTTGGCCGTGATTACTCAAAATGGTATGGAAGTGAAACTCATAATGTTTTGACTCTGCAAGAAGATAAATATGAATATAATGCAAAGTCTATCTTTAACTTTTCAATGAATGATATGCTAATAAAAACAGTGCAATTTTCAATTTCAACTCTACAATTCAGAAGTAAAATGCAATATTTCGCTAAATGAACTAAGCTAATGATAAATGTTCAAAGACAAAAATGCCAATCAATTCAAAATGCCTAATTTTTTTTGTATTTTCAATATATTAAAGAGAAAATGCATGGACTGAAAAAGAACCTGATATATAAATTCTACTATGTATAAATGAAATAAGTTCAAGAAGAATATCAAGAAGCCAAGCAAATAGCCCAGGGTTCAAGGAAAAACCAAAAATGAAAAACAATGAGAAAGACTACACCCAAAAATTCAACTTGAAACAGGTTTCCTATCAACCCAGAGAAGCTCAACAAGCACTACAAAGACCTAAGAAGGCTCAACAATCATCAAATCCCGCCCAGCAAGCACCAAACCAAGAAACTAAGCAAGGAAATAAGATGTACACAACTATTCAGGAAAACAGTGCGTATATACGCAGCTTGTAGTGAGACAACACTCGTGTATACACGATTGTCAAGGCAAAAGGCATGTACAATCTTGAAAACAAGGCTAGGGAAGGGTAAAAAGGATGAAAAATCAGACCTAGAGTGAACAGAATCTGTCAAGCAGTGATACGAGAAGGAACACAAAGGAAAAAGAGAAATGCAAGGAGAAAAAGTACTTCAACCCTTAGAAAGAAGATCTATCCCCAGTATGGTCGCCAATTCTGTTACGAGGGAAAAAATATCTATGGCCAAGGGTAAACCACAACAAACAGGTGTGACTCCAGAAATCAACTCAATTCCATTGTATGTTATATAAACTAATGTGCAAGATAAGAAAGAGGCCTACCTCAATCCAACGTTCGATGATGTTCCATCGTTGGGCACTTCGACCCAAAGCTTTACACCTGCAATAACTTCTTAACAAACAAGCATAGCAAGTACATGGGGATAGTATAAAGGGGTTAGCACCTTAGATAACATAATCCATTAATAAACATTACAAACATGCCCATGGATAATAATCATATATTTTCACGATACCAATAGGATAGGAAAGGAGTATTTCTATTAATAATTGATCAGCAGAAGTGACAACATTACAGACTTTCGTGTCGACACGGTTTGAAACCAAGAAACCAAGTTCCTTCCAACTGGGAATCCACCACTTCAATCCTCCACCAAAGGAAAGCTCATAGGATAGAGATAATGAGGTTCTCTCAACAATAGGGAAAGAGCTTGGGGGCTGAACACTATGTTGAGACTTGAGGGACAAAGGGATACAGACTCAATATGAAGTAATTTCTCTAGAGTAACTTTTCTCTCAAAGTTGAATGCTTTCTCCTGTTTTCCATAGATCGGAATTGTGCTTTTATAGTCTTCAAATTGCAACTGAAGGGCCGAGTCAGAACATTTCCAGTATGTGGAAGGCCAAGGATCAGAGATCTCCTATCGTGACATGGAAACCCAACTCCATTTTTGTATTTTCTGGCACAAATCTCGATATACGCAGGTTGTAGTGGAGCAGTCTACATATACACATGTTGTATAGTAGATAGGGTGCATATATGTGGAAATATATGTATTTTTAGCTCTGGATTCATCAAAAATGGATGACAAATCTGCATAGGGAAATGGAAAAAGGCCCTCTGTGAAAGATAGCAATGGTGAGGCAAATCTTTCTATAACACCACCCTTCCAGATGCTCTAGTCCTACATCTACACAACATGAAACTATGTCAGTATACACTCACCAAAAAAAACTTATATATTCCAAAATACAAAAAACAATGGAAATATGGAAAAAATCAAAAACTCACTTACGAGTAGGGCCCCATGCATCTCCTGAGGGAAGCAACAACTCTAGATCTTGATGTAAGTCCACCCCTGCATATGGTAAATCCTTGATGCTCACTATCTGGCGATGCCACCATCTGGTGAACCCAATCCCATAGCGATCCTGATGTTGTCCCCTTGGTAGCCTTTCCATGTACTCAACCCAATACGTCATTTGTGGATATGAGGGAATTAGCTCGCCCATCACTATAATTTTCCTAAAGTGAGGCACTTTCTTCAAAAATATACTCACCAAAATCGATTCATACACGAATTGCTTATGTTTCCCTCTCTTTCAGCGAGTAAGTTGGTTTTTAATATTTTCAAGCACACCCTCACACCAGTTGAAGATCATATGATCTAAGCATGTTAGGGCCACTTTCATGTTGGTCTTCAATGCCAAATGAGTGGTGGTCAATCACGAGGCCATGGTGATGCAGAAGAGGATGGTATTAAGTGGCAAGCCTACAATATCCTGAATGGGGACCTGGCCACTCATATTATGTGAACCAACCCCATAGAATTCATCAATGAAACCCATAATTGACTACTCATCTATCCCTGGTGCATAATAAACTCTCCATGATAATCCTCTCTGGGATAATATGGTACAAAATATGTCATTTATGTCCACCATCAACACCTTCCTCTGGATGATGAAACAATCATGGTCAGGATCCCAATACTAGACCACTTGGTCTAGTAAGTATGTTTGGGATCCAAGTAGTGGAAAATGAAAAAAATTAAAGAGACCACACTCCCGGAGGGATGCCAAAGTCATATTATCCCCCTATGTTTCATTGTCATCAGCCTTGTTATGAGGAAAATCTCTCTAGGGCTAGGGTTAAACCACAAAAGATGGAAATGACTGTATAAATCAACTCCATTCTCAAGTATGTTATATAAACAAATATACCAGCAAGACAATATAAAAGGCCTACCTCCTCCAGATGTTCGATGAAATCCATCGTTGAGCACTTGAACCAAAGTAATATACCTGGAACTAGTCCTTAAAAAACAAGAAACATAAGCATATGGTGATAATATATTATGTTAGCACATTCAATAGCATAATACATTAACATTCATAACAAATACGCCTATGTAATAACAATTCAAATATTTTCAAGATATCAATTGGATGAGAAAAGAGTATTTCTATTAAGATGTAATCAACGGAAGTCAATAAGTTACAGACTTTCATTTTGGCATGGTTTGTAACCAAGAAACTAAGTTCCTTCGAGTTGGTCCTCCACCAGTTCAATACTCCACCAAAGGCAAGATCATATAAGAGAGACAATGAAGTTCTCCATCAAATAAGGGAAGAGATTGGGGGTTGAACAATGTGTTTAGACTTAAAGGATAAAGGGATGCAGACTCAATGTGAAGTGAATAATTCCTCCATAGTAACTTTTCTCTCAAAGTTGAATTCTTTCTCCTCTTTTCCATAGCTTGGATTTGTCCCATTTATAGCCTTCAAGTGGAACTAAAGGGCCAAGTCGGAACGTTTATAGTATATGGAAAGCCAAGGACCATTGATCTCCTGTCGAGACATGGAAACCTGACATTATTTTTCATTTTTGGGCACATTTCCCAATGTACGCAGGTTGTAGTGGTGTAACCCGTGTATACGCATGTTGTATAGTAGGCAAGGTGTTTATATGTGGAAAAATTGTATTTTTATCTCTGGGATTTGCAAAAAGGGATGGCAAGTCTGCATAGGGAAATGGAAAAATTCCATCTGTGCAAGATTTCATGCGGTGAGATAAATATTGCTATAACAGATGCCCCTTGATGTGTGAGGTCAGAGGAGTATCTGCGATGGCCAAAATACATTATAAAAAACCCAGAAGTGGAGTAATGGGACCAAGCTGGAAGAACTAGTTGCTCATTACAATCTATACTGAATTTACATACATGGATGCCAATTTGAATTACACTGTAGATCCATGTGAAAATATACCAAACAATTTTTCATGGCCATGAGTAGGCAAATACAAATGCGGTTACATGCCAAATTGATCTGGATTATTTTCGGCACGAAATGAGAGCAGAGATATAATAAAGAAATGCACCGAGATATTGCAGATATTCAGTAATATAATAGGAATGTATCGGAGATGCAACCATAAACACAAATATACAGTAATACACGATTTCTATTAATCAGAGAAATGTACAGAGACCGTAAAAATACAGAGTGAAAGACTCGCTAGAATGGTGGCAGCTTATCTCTGAGAAGAGATGTGATGGCTACTCGCATTCGCAAGAAGATGATTACAATGAGGCTCTGAAGGCCCTTTTACAATAAACGAGGATGCCAAAATTCCTAGACATCCAAAAACCTAACCCTAGGAGATGAAGCGCCAAAAGTCATGTGGGCCCCGTTTGGGTAAGTGAGTACATCAACTTCCCGGGGTCGTAACTTTTTCATACGATCTCCGTTTTAGGCCCGTGATAGCTATTTGGAAAGGTATTGTCGAGGAGATTCATTTTGGGGGATAAATAATGCCTTCGACTATCATTGAGAACCTTGATCTCGAAAAACCTTCATTTGGACCCTCAAAATGGCCCTAGAAGTTAAAACCTGCTAAAAATAGTAAATTGCCAAAATGGATAGAAAACTGTTTTGAGCCATTTGGAAAAGGTGGGTGGCCACTGATATCCACCTGAATCAATCCTCCCTCCTTTGGAAGCAATGGTCTCCATTGCATTGAGTTTCCAGGGGAGAGGGAAAAGCATTTGTTGAATCTGCATCTTGGTGAGCTGCTTGTCTTGTTGGAGAAGTCATGCTGCTTAGTTTGTGGAAATCTATCATGAACCCATGGCTGGAAGGTTTGGACCTTTTTAACCAATCTGGCTATTTTAGATGACTATGT
>JASDQU010503864.1:35827-48846 GCA_032191745.1 Picea mariana
GATTTGCCTCTATTATTGGCTTCTTATAGATATTATTTCTTGCACTCTTTTATAGAAGTTGTATGCATGTATTCTTATGTTATGGGTGAAAAGAGAGATATAGGTGCACATGATGCTAATGACCAAACTTTTTCAAAAGTTTTTGTAGTGGGTTGAGTTTAAACAAAGTAATATAGGTTTCCTACTTGTGGTTGTTGTGGTTGTTTAGTATGAGGTATCAAGTGCTTGAAGGTAGGTGGTATTGAATTTAGAATGAAGGAAGGTTGATTTCCATGTAAGAAACACTTTGTAGAAGACTACTCTCCCATACTATCACCTTGTTTCTTTTTCTCCTACTTTTTATACCCCTCTTTTCCATCTAGAAAAACCCTTTCTACTTGATCTTGAGCATTGCATAGATGCATTGGTAAATGTACAGGTTATGGTCTAGGTTATGATTTTCTTGATTTAGATACTTTCATGTTGATGTTAGCATTTTTTTAGGATGATTAGTAGGCTATTTGGGCATTATTATCTGTTGATGGATGACCTATCATCAAGTATGTATATGAACTCCGGGAGTGGACCCATATCCCAATTATTATGGGGATGTGGTCTATGTTAATAAGGATCTTTATAAGGACCTTTATCACAAGAATCCCATCATGATTTTGAGTTTGTAAATAATGCTTGAGAGTCTATTTTGATGGATCAATAGTAGTGTTATTTTTTAATGATGATGGAATTTATCTATGCATTTATACACCTTTTTTTATGGTCTGCTAATTCCATTTGAAAATATAACTTATATTTATACATATTCGATCACTACAAATACACACACAGTGTGAAATAGATAATGAATAAGTTGTTATCATTTAAAAATTGTGTTTTAATGGAATTTAGAGGAGTTTATGCATCAAAAAATGTATTTTCATGTGAAAACTAGTTGATCTAAGACCCTTAGTTGGCCTAGGATCTTAGTCCCCTTAGCCTATATGACCATGAAAACTTCTAGTACTTGTAAATCTAAAATGGAAATATCCAAAAATTAATTTTTGAAGTAAATTAGAGAGGTAGAAGCTACATCTCTTCAATTGCTTGCCCAATGTTATAAGAGCATACATCCAGAGGGAATCAATCCAACCTAATTGGTGATTGAGCTAGTTATAAGCCTCTTGGTAGCTCAACACAAGGAAAATATTACTCATACCTCATATGGTTTTGTGTTTGAGGTGGTGAAAAAGGGAAGGAGAGGTGATATGGATGATAAGATCACTTATTGTTAGACCAAAAAAATAATAAGAGAAAATAACCAACTATTAACACATGTATAGGCTTAGAAAATTGAGCTAGACTAGATCCTAAGGTTCATCAGGGTCAAAAAGAACTTGTTGGGTAAATTTTTTATGTAAGTGTATGCTAAAAATGAGTCAAATTAGTATTTAAAACCTACAACCGTGTCATTTAAGTTGGATGGAATTTACAAACAACCAAACAAAATAAGTAAACAATAAATTGTTTTCACTCAAATGAGCTTGAAAATGAGCCTAAAATTATCTAAAAACTAAACTAAACAAATTAAATGGAGCTTGAGTGATAAACAATGGAGTTGAAAATTCAAAATAAACCAACTAGAAGGATACTACAACCATGATAAATGTTGGAAAGATTTAGGTGCCAATCTAAATAACCTAAATCAAATAAATAAATGTAACATAAAAATAAATATAGAAACACCACAACAATCTAACACAACACTACAACTAGCATTAAAGATGCCTTATTCATCAACTAGATAATCTATTACAAGCACTTCCCTTTCCCATGGTGGGCAAGGGAGTGAAATCTCTCTCAAAATCCTCTAGACTCTCATGCACTCACAACCATATATCAATAGATATAATCCTAATGATAATACAAACTCACTCTCACAATCAAATCCCTTTCAATCCCAATAAGTCCTCTTGATTTAGTGCCTAAGGGATAGGTAGGTTCCTCTAATAAAGACCTTAATTATTCTTGAATTCTCCATCACTGCACAAATTCTTCACCAATAACCCCACTAATAAAAATACAATTTGCATGGGCAAGATAACTACTCAATACAACCAAGGCCCAATAGGATCCCACCTATATCTATTGACTAATCCTCAAGGAAATATAGGAAGACAAGTACAATCTAGAATATGAATCACGACTACTACAATAGTCCACACCATAATAATATTCTCCTCTTTCCATTATTTGACTTTAGTGTGTCCTATAGTCACACATCCAATAATCACCAAGACTATCCAGATGTACCTAAAATTATGCATAACCAACTAATAACTTATTGCTGAAAACTTTGGTCCTCATTTGTATTTTCAATTTCCAAATGAAATCCATTTTCTAAGAAAGGTGGTATAACCAATAGGGTATCTAATCATGATGCCTCCTAGTAAGTGTATCCCACTAAAAATGATTTAATATAACTCCACAATTGAAGGAAGGTACACGAAATGCATGGTACATTAGAACTACCAATAAAAGATCACCTTATATCCATCTACAGATCCATTAAATCAAACTCAACAACCAAATCAAAGTTCCTAAAACATTGTTACTATAGACATTGCATGACTAGAAAGTGGATTCCAAACTCACTAAAATCATGATGTAAATAATGAAATACCAGTGTATAATCTTCCAAATGTATCTCATAGATCTCCACAATGAGCCATCAAACCCAATGAAAACATCAACCACATGATTAGGTACTAAAAAGTTGTGTCAATACTAGGAAAACTATAACAAAGTGGAAACATAATGCGGACACCCAACTCTTACTCTCATTCTTATATCGATGATGAAGGAAACGAGGTCCTTTTCATCATGCCAAAAATACAAGAAAAAATCTCAATGACAACTATAATCCTGATCCCACCATGTAGTGCTGATTGGCAACTCTTTAAATGCAGAAATATCAGGAGACAAACTCGACCCTAAACCTTAGTACATCATCATATTTATATAATTATCATTATTGCATCATTGATACTTGTATAAAAAACTATGTGCATATAAATAGGAGAACAATTATGGACTCAAAAGTTAAAGGAAGAAAGAGTTATTTTGTGACAACTCACCCAGGAAAAACCACAACTCATATATGTCGCTACTCCCAAATGTTGTAGTGGATAGATTATTGATTAAGATGGTAAGGATTCATTCCTCCATCTAACATTCCAATTCAAGTGTCATATATTCTACATCCAACAATTTTTTTTATATATTGGCACAATTATTTCTATCTAATAGTTCTCATATAACCAGGCCATAACTAGAAGAGGTTCCATTGTTCATGAACAAGATGCATAATCCAATTAATTCTTTCTTCTAGAGACAACCCCCACTATGGTTGTAATCACCAAGTTCTAACTACATTAGGTGGCTATATCTTTCCATTGCAACCATACATCAAAGTGAAACTCAAGACAATGCACCAAGATTCATTAATAACTAAAATCTACACTCGACAAATATATAATTGTTTAGAGTGGTGGAAATAAAGGATAGAAATGGGTTATCCAATGTGACCATCCATGAAAAATGAGTGTAACCTTCTACACCATGCTTCTCATGTCAACACAAAGAGTTCACACGCATATATCCAATATCCCATCACAAACATCCTTCATATTTCAAAGTCTGAGGCACTAAAAAACCACAATTCATTAGAAAGGGACAACCCACTCAACTCAACATAAATCCTCAACACCCAAATACAATGTGGAGTGTAGTTAATATCTAGAGGGGGACTAGTACAACCATATTTATGTTCCTAAATACATAATCAACTAGTGAGTAAACACATGTACACCACACAAGGACCGATACTTCTTGAACTTAAGTTGTACTATTGTAACATCTTTGTTTTCCAACCCCAAACTAGTGTTGTATATTGTAAATGTAATGTATGTCCGAGAGCCAAAGCAATGTAATATGTAAATGTTATAAATTGAATATAATGAATAAAATGTATCGCCAATTGTAGATGGACATAGACGAATATTTGGTTGCTAAGTATCCACAAGAGAGGGAAGGGGTCCAAGGGGGATATTTTACCCATGTTTATTAAACCCAAACCATTTACTTAAAAATTATCTTTACCATGAACCTTCCATTAGTTTTTGAGTGTTTGAGAGCCCAATCATCAAATTCATGTAAGAGGGTGGGTGTGAGAGTCACATACCATAGTTATTGAGAGCATGGAGGATAAGTACAATCAGCTTGGGGAAGAATGTGAGTCAAGAAAGCAAGAGAAAGAGGGAAAATTGTATGGGGAGGAGACCATAATTGCACATTCATGCTTTTGCATAGAGAGTTGTTTTTACATGGATTTTTCTGGCCAAAAAATAAGTTCTGAGTGCTAAATCTTGAACGAACTTATTATGGGAAAGTTTGGCAGTTATCTGAAGATGAAAATTCACAGAGTGTGTGCATGGGAAGTAATGTGTTGTTCAAAAATCTCCATGGAAGAACACATTTTGTTGTTAGGAGAATTTGTGTTGTAGCTGTATAATTCCTGAGGTCCCAACAATCATACTTCATGTCCAACCTATGCTGGAATCCCTAGAGTAGAGTGGAAAGGCCTGAGGGTCTATGAATAGTGAAGGAGGATTATGTCCCTTGGGTTGTGTAGGTTGAGGGGAACAACGCTAGTGGAATGGAATTTGTTGTGAGATTTGACAGTTGAGAGGGGCACATTATCCAGCCTTAGGGACCACCATTTCTTATGGATTTGTATCCCTAGCTCGGGGGTGGCTTGTTGTTGAGATCTGGAACAAAAATCCTATGGTTGGGAGGAACATTCTTACCCTACATTGGGTTTCACATTTCATAAGATAAGTGTTCTTATTTGGTGTGTTTATTTATGTATGATGTTGATATAGCTATTGTGCATATTATTGTGAGATATATTTGGTTATTTTTTCTTGCTGTGAGCAGAATGATGCATTGAAATATCTATTTAAAGGGTTGAATAATGTTGTATGCATTTAATTTCTGCACTGCACAGTTAATCTATTTAATTTATTATTCTAATTAGTATGGTCCATTTTGTAAGCTTGAATGCCATGTTGTGTATGCTATTTCTGCATTTAGAATTGGTATCAGAAACTTTGTTTGGGGTCATTTTATCAAGTGTCATGACCCAATTGTGGGATTGGTATGATACATAGTGGTATCAGAGCTTTTGGTTCAACACTGGACCCGCATGGGACAAGAACCACTACAAATTTGGGAAAATTGATGTTATAGACTTCAATCTGTGATGAATTGGAGGGAAAATAATGATAACTAGAGTGAAATCCCCAAATTCGTGGGAAACTTTTGAGATTTAGTTGAATCAAAACTCTCTGAGAGGTTTAAAGGGTGTGAATTTGCAGAGTTCTAGAGTTAAATTCGATTTGAAAGGTCGAAAATCACATTTTTAATGGTTGATGTAGTATTGGACAGAGTTTGAAGAATCGATGGTCGAGATCGTATTTGATCTCTAGATCAATGACCTATATCCATTTTGATAAATTTTAAAATTTATAAGGATTTTGGAGGTTTCCAAGGTCTAGAATATCAACCACCAAGATTTGTTTTCATCCATTTGGAAGATAGATCAAATCGTCGACTAAGATTCATTTTCAGCTATTTTGAAGATGGATCAAATCAATGGTATGAATTCATTTTCGGAAGTTGGGAGGTTGGGGATGATCAACGACCATGATTCAATTTATAGATTTTTGAAGTGGAGCAAATCGACAGTCAAGATCAATTTGAATAATAGATTGACAACTGAGATTAATTAGAGATTGGTAAAAAAATTCTAATTGTTTCGTCGCCAATAGAAATCATCGGTGGTTGATGGTTGGTGGTTGGGGGTTAGCTGGATTGGTGAAGTATTTGGTTTCCAACATAAATCACTAGCGAATGACGGTTGATGATCAGGTCATCCAAATTGGAGAAATGATTTAGCCACCAACGGAAAACATTAATGGCTGATGACCGATGGTCGGGTCGTTTGGATTGGAAAAGCGTTTTAGTTGCTAATGGAAAATCATCGACGACCGATGATTGAGTTGGCTGATATAGAAAAGTTTTTGAATAAATAAAGAGAAAGTGTCTATGACCGATGGTCGGGTGTCGACCAATTTAGCGAGGTGTTTAGGTCGTCCAAGAGAAACAACTAAGGGATGATGAAGAAAAGAGGAGGATGACATGTCATTATTATAGCGTCAATTTCCACCTTTGAAGCATCGACAAGCTTGTTGGCCTAGTCCCTATCCTATTTATAGACTATAATTCCTCATACCTTCTTGAGACCTTCCAAAAAAAAAAATTTTGGAAGATGTATGCGCCCTCACAGTTATGGAACTCGTGTACATGTGGGGCACTAAAGGGATAATCACATACATGTCAGAAAATGATAAAAAAAATATGCTTAATTAAATGTTGAGTTATGGTTTTGGTTAGTTACCTAGCTCCTTTTACCTGTACTCAACTGTCTCTAACCAACTAGATACTGCATAAAAGGAGCATTTGTTGAAGGATAAAGGTAATGACAAGTAATGATTCTTTTCACACCTTAAACAAACCTTTGTTTGGCTATCCCTGCTAAGTCTGTAAACCCTTATACATCCTTCTTGTTGTTGATTTGACCTGGAAACCCTTGTTTCCAATCATTTTTTATCACCAACATATATTTCCAAGAGTTTCCCTCTATATTATCTTTGGTCATGTGGTGAATCTGGAGTCAATACCAACTTGTATAGAAAGAGCAAGGGTGAAGGAACCTAGGATCTCTCTCGACAGGGCAGTTTCGCGTAGGACAAGTATAAAGTTGTAACCACCTTAACGGTTGAATAAGTATAGAAACTCTTTCCTTCGAAATATATTGTATTTATAACATTTTTCTTGCAATATATTTACATATGTTTCGTAGAATACTAATTATTGAGATCTTACTATTATGTTTCATTAGACTAACTGGTAGTTATTAGTATAACTACCTCTATATATTGTCTTGCATATTTAAGGTTCTTGTAGGTTGTAGAGAAGTTGTTGGAAAAGAACGAAGAGACTACGACAATTGGGAACAAAATCAACCATAGGACTTCGAGTGGGTCAATATTTCCCTTCTTCTCCATACTTAGTTATTTCTTTTGAAATAAATTATTTTATATTTGTTGTATGTTCTTTTTGGGAATTTATTTCTGTATGGTCATTGGTATGTTGTAATATAACCTACTACTATAGGGGATTTTCACCGAAAGTAGTCATTCCATGTCAGCATCCACATGGAAGGAAATGCCAGTCAATTTGATACATTAGGATGACATGTCATGCCAAGTCAACATCCACATGTCATTCCACATCAACCAAAGAAATGGTCGATGGTCGGATCGAACTAAATGGAGAAGTGTTTTTGCCAGTCAATAGGAATGGACGATGGTCGGGTCAACTAGTTTGATGATGTGTTGCAAGTGGTTTCCAAGAGAAATTATTTATGGCTAATTGTCAATGATCAGGCATCGGGGAGATTTGCAAGCAAGTTCGATTTTCCAAAGAGAATCAATGATCAACCGATCATCGATGGAGCTCGGATCAATGATAGAGATTGCTTCGAGATGTTGATCGACGACGGAGATTGATCCATGAGATGTGGAAAGGTTTAATGGATCAACAGATCATATTTCACCTGATTTGAGATCGACGATTCATATTTAAAATTCTATTATAAGAGTAAAACAATCAATTTTCAATGAATTTTTCAGGTTTTTGAATGTCATGAACTTGCATGGCAATTTTGAGGCCCTAAACAATGATTTTAGACATTCAAAGCCCATGAGAAAAGAGTGAATAAAGGTGCACTCTTTTTTCCATCTCAAATAAAAGAAGTCAGAGAGAGCTATCCAATGAGCTGCTCCATGTGTAAAATAGAGCTCGTATGAGAAAGTTACAACTAAAACAATTAAGGAAAATTTTGGCACCAATTTAATTCCAGAGGGCATAACTCTTTGCTCAAAATTTTGTTTGAGGAACAGGAGTAGTCTATGGAAATATTATGAACCATAGAAGACAAAATTGGAGCCATATTTGGGATCTAGGTATGTAAACATGTGCATGAAGAGAAATAAGATACATGTAGCATAGAAGGATAAATTCGACAAAAGAGTCTAAACTTGTTCGGACCATAACTTTCAGCTCGAAGCTTAGAGTTGAGTGAACAAATAGTCATTGGAATGATATTGAGGAGGTGAAGACATATGTACAACTATAATTTTGAATTAGGTGCTAAAATTTTCTTAGAAATTAATAAAGTAATATTGTAGCAGTGAGAAAGTGGGAATTGCAACATGTGAATGTTGCAACCTTCCACTTGGAATTCAGAATGCGCATGAGTATAGCCATTGGAGAGTTGTTTAAGAGAAGAATTTTTTTAAGGAATATGATTTTAAGGAGATATGGAGGATGCTCAAGGGTCCTACAACCATGAAGAAGAAATCATAGGTCTGCATGTCAACATGGGTAATGCTGAGATAGAGTCTAATGGAAGAAGGGATGGGAAGGAGCCTGTAACTATGGGAATCATGCAAAGAGAAGTGCAGAGATATAGACTCGGTAATGAAAGGATCATGAAAACTCAGGAGGAGATACTACAAATCTTGAATGTGTTGTAGAAGCTAGTGCAATGCAAGTGGAAGTATCTAGATATCATTATAGGAGGTATGATCATGGAGGATATAGATGGTCAAGGAGTTCTAGTAGGAATCAACATTATCATTCCCTGGGGAACTCGACCAGAAGATCATATGCACGTTCAAGGTCGGTAAGAAACCTAAGTATATCTCTTATCAGGCATCAAAGAAGGAGACATGGGTCACACAACTTGCAAGGGGAGCTTAGGAATATCATGCCACCATCCTTTGATGGAGAAAACAAGAAAGGAGAATATGTAGAAGCATGGTTGTTGGGAATGAGGAAATATTTCCAGTTACATGATTACTCGTGACGAAATATTTAGAGTTACATGATTACTCATGGAATGCATAAGCCAAAATTCAATTCTACCACCTTCAAGGAAAGACATCTATATGGTGGGATCAACTGAAGCAAGTTAAGCACCTTGATAAGAAAAAAATTTCTTGGAAGTAGTTCAAGAAATACTTTCAACAATAGTACTTGTCAAAGCAATATTATGACAAGAATATGCAAGAGTTATTTGAACTGAAACTTAGGAACATGACTATGGATAAATACAAGAAAAATTTCTTGGAACTTATCAGGTATGTGAGCTTCATCAGAGATGAGAAGGTTAAAACTCATAGGTTCTTGAGTGGACTACCATCCTTATACAAGGATAAAATTCATTTTGATGAGCCCAAGAATTTAGAAGAAATCGGAAGAAAGGCCAAGTATTTGTATGAGAAGAATAGAGGAAGGTCATATTTCCAAAGGGCCTAGGATGACAAGAAGAAAGGAAAGATGGATCAAAGGAATAACAGATTCCTACCACCTTTCATAAGGAATGGATCTCAAGCAAATCATCAAGGGAAACCATCTTAAGGTGATCAGAAAATGGCAGAGTCCTTGGGAAAGAGGCCAAGAAAATAACCCATAAAGTGTTGGGTATGTGAAGGAGATCACTTGTATAAATATTGTCCTCACTGAGTAGATAAGATGAAGACTATGTATAACATCAATAAAGAGGAGACAATAGAGGATGTGGGAAAAACCATGCCAAGGATCCATGTAACCTTGGACAATAGGAAAGTATATGATCAATCCCACATGATTGAAGTGGAAGGTAAGATTGATAATAATCCCATAGCTATTTTAATTTATTCTGTAGCTAGTCATAGCTATGTAGATCCAAAGATAGTTGAAATATTTAAATTGAAGAAATGTAAGCATGAAAATTATTGGTTAGTTCAACTAGCTACTGTAGCCAAGAGAAGAATTAATGCGCTTTTTAAAGAATTCCTTATAAACATGAATGAAATTAATACGGTAGATGTGAACATCATATCGCTTGTGTCTTATGACTGCTTGATTGGTATGGATTGGATAGAAAATCATTGTGTTTTTTTATATTTTTATAACAAGGTTTTCACATGTCTTGATGAAGAAGGGAATTCAAGGACAATACAAGGTATTCCAAGGCCTATATCTATCCGAGAGATTTCAACATTGCAACTAAAAAAAAGTTATAGGAAAGGGTTCCAGATATATGCAACCCATATGGAAGATCCAATAAAGAACAAGGATTCAAGTTTTGAATAGTATCGAGTCTTGAAAGAATATGAAGATGTATTTGAAGAGCTGCCAAGATTTCCACCAAAGAGGGATATATATTTCTCTATTGACTTAATGACTGGAGCTTCCCTAGTGTCCAAAATTCCATACAAAATGACCATGTTAGAGCTAAAAGAGTTGAGAATGCAGCTAGAAGAGTTTTTAAAGAAATGGTATACACACCCAAGTGTTTCCCCTTGGGGTGCCTCAGTTATTTTTGCTAAGAAAAATGATGGAATGTTAAGGTTATGTGTTGACTTCATACAATTGAACAAGGTTACCGTCAAGAAAAAATATCCGTTGTCAAGGATTAATGGTCTCTTTGATCAGTTGAAAGGAGAAAATATATTCTCCAATATTGAATTGAGGTTAGGCCATCATCAAGTGAGAATCAGAGAAGAGGATACTAGAAAAACAACCTTTCAGACAAGGGATGGACACTATGAATTTGTGGTGGTGCCTTTTGGGTTGACAAATACACCAACTACATTTATGTGTTTGATGAATGGGGTGTCCAGATATTTATTGGACAAGTTTTTCATTGTATTGTTGGATGATATTCTTATCTATTCTAAGACAAAGGAGGAGCATGATAAACATTTGAGGATGGTGCTACAAGTATTGAGAGAGCACTAGTTGTATGCCAAATTGAGAAAATGCACTTTTTATCAAAAGAAGATCCATTATTTAGGTTACATTGTTTTAAAAGATGTCATAGCAGTGGATCCAGAAAAAGATTGAAGCAATCAAGGGTTGGCCAATGCCAACACAAAATTTAGAGGTTAGATCATTTATGGTTCTAGTTGTTTACTATAGGATATTCATTACATGATTCTCCAAGATTACACACCCAATAAAATATTTGCAAAGAAAGGAGTAAAATTTGAATGGAGTGCCAAGTGTGAAGAAAATTTAACCAGTGCACCCACTTTAAAAGTTGCATATCTAGATGAGGATTGTGTTGTGTGCATAGATGCATGCAAGGAAGGGCTCGGTGGAATCCTTATGCAAAATGGACATGTAATTTATTATGAGTCCAAAAAAATGAAGGAGCATGAAATAAGTTATGCCACACATGACTTAGAGTTGGTAGCCATAGTAAATTCCTTAATAATGTGGAGGCATTATCTTATGGGTAGAAAATTTGAATTAAGGAGAGACCATAGTTGTTTGAAATACTTTTTTGAACAACCAAAACTAAATGCTAGAAAAACTAGATGGCTGGAATTTCTTAGTGAATATAACTTTGATATCAAGCACATAAAAGTAAAAGAGAAAAAGGTAGTTGATGCACTCTTCAGAAGGGTGCATAAAATGCATACTGTGACCATTAGTATGTACATGACAAATTTAAAATATATAATTCTAGAGGCTATAACAACAAATCGACATTATGTGAAAGTTAGAGAAAACTTACAACAGAATCATATACAACATAAATATAAGGATTACAAGCTATAATAGGATGGAATCCTCCTATTTCAGAACATAGTCTATGTTCCCAATTCTTAGGAATTGAGAAATTTAGTTTTAAAAGAGATGCATAATATTCCATACGTTGAACATCCAAGATATCAAAAAATTGTTACATATGTAAGAGGCCAATATTGTTGGCCTGGTATGAAGAAATATGTCATTGATTATTTGGTTAGATGCATGGAATGTTAGAAGGTAAAGGCTGAGCACATACATCCAATGGGATGATAGCAGCCATTTCTCATTCCTGACTGGAAATGAGTAGTTGTTACTATCGATTTGATTACCAAATTTCCAAGGAAAACAAGGCAACATGACTCCATCATGGTAGTGGTGGAAAAGATTACAAAGGATGCACATTTCATTCTGGTAAAAGTAACTCATAAGGAAACCAATATTGCAGAAATTTACATGAGATAAATTGCTAGGCTACATGGTGTGCCTAAGGAAATAGTGTTGGACCAAGATCCCAAGTTCACTTCCAATTTTGGAAGGGGTTGTTTAAGGGATTTGGGACAAATTTGAATTTCAGTACAACATATCACCCAGAGTCAAATGGGCAGACAAAGATAATTTATTAGATAATTGAGGATATGTTGAGAATGTATGTAATCGAAAATCCTTCTAGGTGGGAGGACTATATCCATTTAGTTGATTTTGCCTACAATAACGGGGGGTGAACTGAGAGAGGGGGTGAATCAGTAATAGATAAATTTAATCCTTTTTCACCATAAAATGAAAGTGTTAAATCAATGTAGCATTAGCATCCAATAGTTGCAAAGTAAATAAACAATGAAAAAATGAGCAATCACACACATAAAAAGTACCACGGTTTTTTACATGGAAACCCAAAGTGGGAGAAAACCACAGAATGTTTTTACTTATATGTCTTTAAGAATTACATTCATTGGAAGCACCAACTTCCTTTGTTTTCCAGTTGCAACTAGAAGGAGGCTCCAACCCCCTAGTTTCTCAGGTTACAACCGAGGGAAGCTCCAACTCCACAATTCTCTGGCTACAACCCCCTATGTTCTACGAATACAAATGGAAGGTGGCTACAACCACCTTTCCTTTCCCTGTCCAACCACCCTGACGTATAAGTAGAATGATGGAACCACTGTCACACTATCATTGTGAGATATACTACTATAAACATGTACCAATCAACCTGCACAAAATAACATGTACCAATAACCTGAAGCATGCATCAACCATGCATCAACCTGTATTCA
>JASDQU010503866.1:0-18546 GCA_032191745.1 Picea mariana
CATTATTGAATCAGTTACTTCTTGATGGTTTGAGAGGTATGTGTTGTTTATGTCATCATCTGCATCTAGGGGTTGTTGTGAGATTAAAGAATTCTCATAATCTTCTTTATTTATATAAGGTTGAGTGTAGTCGTCACTCAGGTTTGTCACATCTTCTTCCATGCCTTCGAAGTCTTCCAGATCATTTCCTCCTATAAAATTTTCATTTTTTGGAGGGGTTTGAATTTTTTGATCTTCATTTTTAGTCTATCTTTGTGGATTTTGAAGGTTGGGGTTTCTCCTAAATTCTCTTTTAATTAAAGGATCGGTTTTCGATTGATTTAATTCCATCATAGAAATTTTATTCGACAATTCCTTGATTATCCTGGTCATATCATCCATTTTGTCGTCTGTAGATCCATTAGATCTTGAGGGTCCTGCTTGTTCCCTAAAATGTCTGGTTTCTCTGTTCCCTGTTTGTATCTTAGCTTTCAACTTACTAGAGGCCATCATGTTAGACTCGATTTCCACAGCATCATCCTGCATTCAGGTTAAGGTAGCCCCCCTCCTTTCTCTTAAGAGAAGAACGAAGTCAGGTTCTAAAGCTCCTGTAAAGGTTACTTTGGCTGCAGGTTGGGAGGGTTTGACTTCAGCTGGGATCTTATTATACAGTTTATTAAATCTTTGGATAAATTCCATCACTATTTTTGAATTTCTTTTCTTTAAAGATCCGAACTCAGTTAGATAATATAAATGGTCTTTTCTCTCACCCCATTGTCTAAGAAAGGCATCTTCTAAGGCATTGTAAGATAGGATAGACCCTGTGGGAAGGCTTTGAAACCAGGTTTGTACCTATCCTTTAAAAGTTTGAACAAATAATCTCGAATAAACGTCTTCGTGTTCAAGACCTAGAATATTGGCGAACTGATCAATGAAATTTATATGTTCATCCACAGTTAAGTCTCCTTCCTCTGTAAATTTCGGTAAATTTTTTATATAATTTTCAGGAAGGTTATGAAGAGGCGTGGGTATAACTAAAGGTGCATATCTCGCAGCCACTTTAGTGAAAACTCTACGGGGCGGGGGAGGCGCTTGGCCCCCTTCTCCTCCTCCAGTGGCCGCCATTGGTATTACCTGGTGGGGATAGGGTGTGTTATATAGCGGGTTCTGGAAGACTAAAAATGGATTCTTAGCTTCTTTGGGAGATGAGAGGAGCAATGACAAGTGAACAGAGACGTGACGACTTAGCTCTTCGGATTTGTAGGAGATGTAGTCAGGGGATCCCACAGGTGTGGGATTTGAGTATATAGTATACTCTTTGTGACTTGGTGAGGTCGGGAGGTCTGAAAGGAGAGTCAGTGGGATATCAACTGCTGATAAATTTATTGTCGGGTTTTTACCTTTGTATCCGACAAAGGTTTTCGGAAGGATTTCACTTTTAACAGTAGAGTTGAATAAAAATGAATTAGTGGTTTCAGGGGGTGTACTATGTGAATTTGAAGGTTTGCAAGTGCTTTTGGTCTTGGGCTATGGGTTTTTAAGTTGATAGACTGTAGTAGTGGGCTTAAGAGAACCTCTAGCTTTTAGTATTTTTTCAGGATCTGAAATAGGCGTGGTCTGCTTGTTCTTTGGGTTTTGTTTGTATTCCTTCGACCAGATGCCAGCTTACTTATACGTAGAGTCACCAAGTGAAAGGTAAGAAAATCCTTTAGAAACTGCTCACTCTTTTTTCACTATCAAAGGGTGAAACTTGAAAATATGTCGTTCTTCCCAGGTAAAAGGTTTCGTAACTTCGTCCCTGGAAACGATGCCAAAAAGATGTTGTTCCAGAGTCTGCACTTAAGGATTTAAAAAGTACAGTGTCTAGGCATCCGAAAGTTCATAAGATGTAAAACAGAGGAGGATAGACCTTCAGGAAAGGAAGCTAGGTTTGGTTTCTAGGCTATCGTTGTCTGGCTTCCAACTATTCCTGGATGTTTATATCCCTTTCAATTGCAACCCATGAACGTTCAAGTTCTACCCGGGTGTTAGCTATTTTAAGTATGGTATCAAAAATATTTAAAGAAATATGGATTTGAGCTATCAAACTAGGTTTAATATTGGGTTGTATTTCAACAGGGACAGTCATAGAGGAACATAAAAATTTAAGGAAATCCGAAAAGTTTTATGCTGTATCAATTTTGATTTTATAAAAGAGAACTTTAGAAATCAATATTAAAAGCAAAATACAAACCAAAGGCCTTTTTCCGTAACTGTGTTATATTTGAAATAAATGGTGTATGAATTATGGGGAAAACATTAAGCTGTATATAGAATAAGGCTCCTATTGAGAGAGAATCTCACTCTGTAAACAGAAGAAGAAAATAAGATAAGAAATTGTTTGATGAAGCATAAAATATGACAACCTAAAGATTTACAGGTCTTGTACCTGCTAGTAGCTGATATAGAGGAAAAACTATAAACAATAGATAACTAAATATTAATCAATGTAGTAGAAGTGTTACTAAATTACAATGAATCATTCATCAGATGTATATAAGTGAAATAAGAATGAAAATAAAAGAAAAGAAAGAAAAAACTCATAACACAGTAGTGATGGAATTAGGAATCTTCGGATTGCTTTGTATTAAGTCTCGAAAGAGAGAGTCTCTGTTACAATTGATCAAAAAGGTCTAGCCCTTTTTTATTTCTTCAAAATGTATATTTATACAAAATTCTTTTGCACCGGAATCTCAATAGTTCCAGAGGTTTTCGGTTACAATCAAGGAGTCGAAACATTTCGTTTCTTTGTCTCTGTTCTCATTTGGTACCCAAAACCTGTCTCTTCGCATGCTCCGTGCAAATAATGCACTTCTCCACCAGCTGTGATATTAATTTAGATGGCTCTGCTTGATTATTTGCCTCAAAAATATAACAGTCTTTCATCAATAGCAGCAACTTTCCCTCCACATGATGATCTTCGGCATTGATAGAGCATGAAATCATACTCGATTTAATTAGACATTTGTCTATTTGCATTATGTTTGTTTGAGTTATTTGTGATATTTCGGCTAATTCTCTTTCTTCATTTTCCTTGATATTTAGCATATATTTAGCTGCATTGATCTGACCCAGTATCTCCATGCCACTTTCACCATCAGAACCCAAACAAATCTCACTTAACAAACCGAAAATTTCTTTTCAATATTTCCTCAGCTTCGTAGCTTGTTGTTTTCCTTCAGATATATTTCGCTCCCATTCTTTCAACAAGATATTACCCCTTGTTTGCTCTGCGATGGAAAAACTAGAACTATTGATTTCTTCCCTTCTCGTTGTGCCTATAATAGCCTCTTGGAATGCCACCCGAGCTGCTCCGACATCTCTTTCTTTAAGAGAGAGGTTTAACAACACCTGATCAATGAGTTGGAAGTTGCTTTGAATTGTTTCCACTTTTGCAAGCACACCCTGCTACGCCACCGATAACCTTTTTCTGATCTCTATTGCTTGGGGTTGAAATATCCCAATATCGATTACTTGGATTTTGGAAAATTCTAGTTTGGCCCGAAGCTGGTCTATTAATTCTCCCTGCTGGCTTATCTGAGTTTGACTTGTCTAAACCTTCAACTGTGTCTGTTCGAGATCGGCTTTAAGCCGCTCGATTTTGTTTTGATMTTTTATTCTTKCTTGCTCTAAAGTCACACTTTCCTGATCTTTAGCAGCAGCCTCTGTTGTAGATAGTTTAGTCTCTAGTGTCTTGATCAAAYGATTCTTTCGTTTTAGCTGATCCTTCAGGGTSCCGACTAAATATTGATTCACCGTGGCGAAAGCACCYAGTGTTCCTACTATTTGCATCGTGAACTCTACTTTCTTCATRTCTTTCCCATCAGTAAAAATTTTATATTCCTTAGAGACAGTACCTGCCTCTTGGTAGATTTCTTGTCTCACAACCACTTTCCTCTTCTTATCGAAGAAGAATTCATTTAGAGGGAGCTCTTTAACTGCTATAGGTGTCAATTTTTCACCCAAATTACAACCTGCATCCGGGATTTCCTTTGCAGACTGTAGGGGGGTAATGGAGTTGATGGGATTGCCGACCTGTTTAGAAGATTTCCCAGGAGTAATGACTGAAGTCGATTTGCTTGGAGGACCAGAAGTTTCATCTTTCGGTTTCGGGCCCCCAACTTGCTCTTCTTTATCCTTTTGTCCTTCTTGGCTGTGTGGTGAACCTTTGGAGCCTTTGACCTTTGTTTTCTGCACCTCTACGGTCATCGGATTCTCACCCCGTAATACTGGAGGGAGGCAACTCTGCCTATGCTCTTGAAATTTGACAACATCGACGCTCTCTTCAGGCGATAGGGATTCTATTCGAGCCAAAACCTCGTCATAATATTTCACACCTTGGAAAATATCATCACGAGGCGAATTCACGTGCTCAAATCTTTTGAGGCCACAGCTGGCCAAATGATTACTCACAACCCTGTGTGGATTGTGTTTCTTGAATTCGATATGAACCAAATTTATATCTTCTAGGGTTGCTACTTCGGCCTTTGCATGCCCAAAGTCTAATAATGAATAGGTGTCTAAATGAATAGGAAAAGGTGGCCATACCTTTTTTGAATACCCTTTCAGTTCTTTACTTATACTGCGAATTACAGTTTTCCTGGAGATCTCTTGACAAGCCATCCTATCAGGTATAAGTAAGGGTAAAGCATGGGGAGGGATGGAAGTGTCGAAGACCCTGATATATCATAATTCTTTATCCACATACCAATTGGCCACTCTGCTTAAATTTTCTGTGATGCTATCCGATATCTAGGGTGGAAGATTACCGAAGATGGCAACATGCATCGGTACCATCACCTAGTTGAAGATTTCGTATACGAAATCCGAAGCCTTGTCCTCCCAAAGATTAGAATGGTATACATGGACTGGCTCAGCATTGAATGGAGCCCAGCTCCAATTCATCAAGGGAAAAGGTGTCACGGAACATATTGCGTCCATGAGATAAGCGTACATAAAAAATGAAGAAGCTTTCCCGCTCTCTTTCTGCATCCGATATTCTATAACCCGACTGGTCCGGCTATCTGATAACATTTTAGCCTAGTCGAAAGAAGAGCCTTCTGCTACTGAGTATATCAAGGTCACCCATTGGAGGAAAAAATGCGTGGTGTCTTCCCTCCCGTACAATCTACAGGTCATCATCGCTACGTATTTAAACTGTGGTTCCAAAGAAGATATGGAATAAATTCCATTGTTGTCTACCTTGAACTTCGCTGGGTGTGAGACCCACTCCTTAATCAAATCAGATAAACTTTTCACGTATTGCTCGTATTCCTTCTTTTTAAAACCATCTAGAAACTTTGCATTGTACGAGAAGTCTGATGTGGGTGGTAATTTGTACATAACCTATAAGCTTTTTGGTCTGAAGGTCCCAACAATGACCCCCTGCTCGTTGATGATGGTTTTGGTAGGGATGTCTATATGATCTAGCACCCATCGAATCATGTCATAGTAAGGTAGAAGACGTGGTCGGGCAGCTACTTTGTGCATTTCTTCATGGACGACGATCTTGTATTTGGTAGTCATGTCGTCTGTTTCATTGTCACTAGAATCGTCCAATTAGTTCACCAAGTGTGATTGCAACACCTCCGAGACCTATGACCAGGTTCGTACGCAATCAACGCTTTGAGGTGAAGTGTCCGAAATATTATCAAAACCTTGTCCTGAAACCTCTATGCTTGCCTTGGATACTTTTCACGGGGCCATGACAGGGGATTGTAACTTTGCTCTTCTATGATAAAAATGCATATACATATAGAAGTTAGTTTACTGAGAAAAACTTCTCTGTGCGGGATAGAAATGAACTTTATGAATAAAATAGGAAGAAAAAGATCTATATCTTCGACCATTTAACACATCGATGTTCTTACGGACAAAAAGGTCCAATCGTAATTAGATAGAGATTTTGGTAATAAAAACCATATCCTTACTTTGTCGTTTCACCTTATTTCCAATTAATTCCATAAAATTCGATGGTTCGTGGCACAAGATGGCGCAAGGAACATTTGAAATTACCTTGTAAACTGTGCATTATTATCATTTGAATTAAACATTGATTAGACTGGCTTGGCTTCCTTAATCAGGATTTAAATCAACATTTCGGCATTCACCATATCGGGACTTTTAACTCTGACCTTTCGAGCCTCTAAAACCCAAGATTGCGATGATTAGATTTATTTAACTGAGGACATAATCATATTAAGTGTTTTGTTAATTAGGTTTTAATTTAGATCGTGACTTCGTGGCTCGGAGCTTCGAGGGTATAGTTTCCGGGCAGAACGTATGTCGAGTCGCGAAATTCCGAGAGGCTTTAACCATGGGCAGACTAAACACTCTGGACATTAAACCGGGTTACTTATGTGAGGAACTTGCAGATTTGTTTTTCAGGGTTATGATGGTAATGTTTTAGGAGAGAGTAAACACCGAGACGCAAAATCCCGACAGCATTTGACTGGGGTTTACATGGTCCCACTCTTAGCTTTCTCCTGAGGTAAGATTTTGAAACTTTTCACTACCTTGCACATTAGGGTTTGTAAATCTTGTGACTTGTAACTCCCGAAGAGTGATATTCCAAGGTACGAAGAGAAACAACCTTCGTTTCACGATAAAAGTGGTAACTTATGAAACATCACATCTCCCACTATTTCGCATGTCGAGACTATTGAGATTTTTAGTAGGTGAATGTCATGAAGCGAAAAAGAACTGAAGAACCAACATTTGACCTTTAAAATAGATTTGAACCAAAACAAAAAGGTGGATCCAACACTTTCAAAGGCCTACTTGATCTTTTGCTGATGACTATGAGCTATGTCCATTACCTACTCCCTGCCCTGTTGCACTTCCACCAACTGAAGATTTCTTCTGATCATAGGGTCTGGCTCTCCTTCATGATCTTGAAAGAATTTTGCTACAGGTAAAGCGAGCTAAGTGGGAAACACAGCCTCCGTCCCATAAACAAGTTGAAAAGGTGAGGTGCCCAGGGAATTTTTTGTTGTCGCTCGATCGGCCCATAGAGCGAATTTGAGCTTTGAATCCCAGGCCCTCTTATTGTCTTCCAATAATCTTTTGATGAGTTTGATTAGACTTTTATTGGAAGATTCTTCTAGTCCATTTCCTTGAGGATAATAGGGAGTGGAGTGAATTACTGAAATCTTGAACTGCTCACAAAACTTAACCAGAGGCTTAGACTTGAAAGAAGCAGCATTATCAGTGACAATCTACTGGGACAGCCAAATCTGGCTATGATATCCTCTAGGAAGATAATAATTACCTTGTGTGAAGTACTCTTGGTGGGGGTAGCTTCTATCCACTTGGTGAAATAGTCTGTTACAGTTAGGATCCACCTATGTTGGCCACTTGAAGGAGGATGAATTTCTCTAATGAATTCCAACCCCCACTGTTGAAAGGGTGTTGAAGCTATTATAGGCTTTAGTGGCAGATATTTGAGATGTTTCTTTCCTAATAACCTTTGGCATTTGATGCAAGCTATGACTTCTCTATAGACATCAGTGAATAAGGTGGGATAGTAGTACCCAACCTTGAGAATTTTGTGGGTTGTGGTCTTCCAGAAATGATTCCCTCCACAGAGGCTGCTATGGAAATCAAACATAACTTTCTGGGCTTTCTGTGGGTTCAGACACCTCAAAAACACCCCTAGAGGATCTCTGCAGTGCAAAACTTGGTCAGTAAGTAAATATCTAACCACATTGAGCTTTAAATCTCTTGCCTTTCTTTCTCCCATTCCATCAAGAGGCTTCAAATGTTGCAAAAAGTACAAAACATCTCTGTACCAGGTGCATTTTGATAGTGATAAGCCACCCTGAGATCTTTTGCTGGGTGACTCAGCTTACTGATTTTCTGTGCAAGCATTGATGAAGCTAACCCCCAAGGCTTTGCAATTAGATTCAACTAGCAGCTTGTCTAAACTCTTACCTTTAACCAACTTGGTGGGATTTATCTCCAAGTCAAACTCAAGGATCTTGGCAAGCCATTTACCTCTTCTCCCATCTATGTCAGGATATATAAGGATGTCCTTCATAGAGGCTGAAGGAACATATGCGGTCACTCTTGAGTGCAAGACATAGACTCTAAAATCTTTGAGGGATTTCACCAAGGAATAGGCCTACTTCTCCATGATCTCATACCTGATTTTTGCATCTCTTAATGTCTTACTGAAAAAGGAAATGGGTTTCTCTTGCCCTTCCTCATTTTTCTACAATAAGACCGTTGCTACTATATCAAAAGAAGCAAAAGAAAAAACTAGGAGATCCTTGGAATAATCAGGGCTGACCAGCATAGGTGCCTCATTTAATGCCCTTTTTATTTGGACAAAAGATTCCCTGGGTTCAACAACCCATGTTATTTCATTTCCCTTTCTGAGCATGGCTGTGATGTGTTTCACCAATTCAACAAAATTTGAGACGAACCTCCTCAGAAAGTTAATCTTCCCTAAAAAATMYTGAACTTCCTTTCTAGAACTGGGAAGTGATAGAGTTTGAATTACCTCTACCCTGCTGGGATCAATCCTCACTCCCTCTGCTGTTACTATATGGCCTAACAACTTCCCCTCCTTCATAGCAAACAAAGATTTCTTGGGATTTAAGGAAAGGCCAAACCTCCGAAATTTCAAGAGAACTTTCCTCAAGTGACAGTGGTTCTCCTTATCAGATCTAGAGAAGATTGTGATGTCATCCAGATAGATCACCACAAACTAATCTTTATCCTCGATGAAGGCTATGTCCATGGTTTGTTGGAATGTTGCTCCTACATTCATTAATCCAAAAGGCATTTTGGCATATATGAATGTGCCCCAAGGAGTGGTGAAGGTTGTTTTTTCTCTGTCCTCAGGCATGACTGATATATGATTATAGCCAAAAAAACCATCAATCACGGATATCCTAGATGCATTAGTTACCCTCTGCAATATGTGTTCCATGTTGGGCAAGGGATAGTTGTCTTTCTTTGAGCTTCTGTTCAGGTTCCTGAAATCAACACAAAGCCTGATTTCTCCACTTTTCTTCCTCACTAGGACCAAATTGGCCACCCACTCAGAATATCTCAAGGGGACAATGATTCAGGCATCTAACAACTTCTTCACTTCTCTCTCCATGACAGGAAACAACATGCGATTTATCCGTCTTAGCTTTTGCCTAAATGGCTTAGCCTCTCCCTTCAGTGGGATCTTGTGTTCAATGACAGATGTATCATATGTCTTGAGGTGTTCATAGGTCCATGCAAACACATCAGAAAATTCCTTTAATAACTCGGTATATTCATCTCTCTGCTCTTTGGTCAAACTGCTTGACAACTTGACAAACTTAGGCTCCTCTTGTGTGCCGATATTGCACTCTGTTGTATCAACATCTCCACTTGAAACCCTACCCTTTATTGTCACATCATTTCCATCGAACAATCTTTCTAAAGGGACTAGTCCCTTCAGAATGTGATTGCTAGGCAAATGAATAATATGGTGATTAGAAATTTTATTTAAAAATATCTTGGGGTGAGGGTGACTTTCACAATCAGGATCTTGATCAATGTGCAATGCAGCAAATTCATCGACGAACTGAAGAAATTTTTTGATTTCAAGATCGTCTTCGAATACATTCCAATGCTTGATATTGTCCAGGACAGATGGCCTATATCTTATCTCAACATCATATTTGATCTTAGGCGGTAGAGGGATCATGAACAGACTAGCTGAGACAACTGAGGAATCGGCCAAATTGTTTTCCTCTCTAGAAATAAAAGAAATGTTGAAAGCTGAGAAGAAATTATCAATCAGGTCCCACACCTCATTTATGTAACCCCTAAACCGAGGATGCTTAGCCCGATAAGAATTTCTAACTTGCTGGATTATCAACTCAGCATCTCCTAACACTGCTACCTCTTCAATTCCCATTTCTTTTGTAGCCCTTAAACCCAGAACAAGAGCTTCATAATCTGCCACATTATTGGTAGCTTCAAATTCTAGCTTGTATGACAGGGATATGGTTTCCTGACAAGGTGGCACAAAAACCACTCCAGCACCAGTGCCTTCACTAGAAGAAGCTCCATCGAAGAAAATCTTCCAAATAGAGGTGGTTGGAGGAGGTATCTCGTGATTAAATATGGGTTGCTTCCTGACTTGAAAAGGGGCTTCAGGAGTATCAGTGAGCTGCAATAAATTAGACCCCAAATCAGTGTCAAGCGCAAAGATATTATGATTGGTGGGGTCTTCTTGATCACTAACAATGTAGGCCAACTGAGCTTCTCTGTACAACCTCCCGTGTTCCCCTCCAAAGACTGGAATGGTGGAATATTTGAGATCCATCTGTAATGTTCCTCCAAGTTTTTTAATCCAAGTTCTTGACAACAACATGCCGAACTTGGGGGAACATCATCTACTNAATTTTATTTAAAAATATCTTGGGGTGAGGGTGACTTTCACAATCAGGATCTTGATCAATGTGCAATGCAGCAAATTCATCGATGAACTGAAGAAATTTTTTGATTTCAAGATCGTCTTCGAATACATTCCAATGCTTGATATTGTCCAGGACAGATGGCCTATATCTTATCTCAACATCATATTTGATCTTAGGCGGTAGAGGGATCCTGAACAGACTAGCTGAGACAACTGAGGAATCGGCCAAATTGTTTTCCTCTCTAGAAATAAAAGAAATGTTGAAAGATGAGAAGAAATTATCAATCAGGTCCCACACCTCATTTATGTAACCCCTAAACCGAGGATGCTTAGCCTGATAAGAATTTCTAACTTGCTGGATTATCAACTCAGCATCTCCTAACACTGCTACCTCTTCAATTCCCATTTCTTTTGTAGCCCTTAAACCCAGAACAAGAGCTTCATACTCTGCCACATTATTGGTAGCTTCAAATTCTAGCTTGTATGACAGGGATATGGTTTCCTGACAAGGTGGCACAAAAACCACTCCAGCACCAGTGCCTTCGCTAGAAGAAGCTCCATCGAAGAAAATCTTCCAAATAGAGGTGGTTGGAGGAGGTATCTCATGATTAAATATGGGTTGCTTCCTGACTTGAAAAGGGGCTTCAGGAGTATCAGTGAGCTGCAATAAATTAGATCCCAAATCAGTGTCAAGCGCAAATATATTATGATTGGTGGGGTCTTCTTGATCACTAACAATGTAGGCCAACTGAGCTTCTCTGTACAACCTCCTGTGTTCCCCTCCAAAGACTGGAATGGTGGAATATGTGAGATCCATCTGTAATGTTCCTCCAAGTTTTTTAATCCAAGTTCTTGACAACAACATGCCGAACTTGGGGGAACATCATCTACTACAATGTCCATGACCACACTCTTCATTGGCAGCTGAAATAAAGAGACCACCAAGACTTTGATGACTCCAAGGCATTGCACCCTCCTTGAATCAAAAGAGTGTAAATCGTGATAAGCCTTTGTCACTTCCAGTCCCAATTCTTCCATGACTATTTTGGGCATAAGGTTGTGGGAAGCTCCTGAGTCCATGAGGCAATTATGCAGCACCTTATCATGTATGTTTAAGGATGTGTAGAAGGGAGGGGATGAATAATCTCTATCTTCTACCATGGGACCTAGGATGACTTCTGGCTTTTCATCTTGAAGATTTACTGAGTCTGTGGAGGGCTGGGGGGACTTAGATTGTAGCAGTTTGGAGAGGGACCTTTTGAAATCTTCATTTTTAACTAGTTTTGAGAGGGGTACGGGAATTCTAATCTTTTGAATTTTGTGCTCAAAGCTAAAGGAGGAAAGAGGCTTGGGAGATTCCCTTACCTCAAAGATAGGTTCTTTGGCTATTGGCGAAGTATTCTGAGTTTTCTTTTCTTTGGTAGTGATTGTTGTAGGTTTAGCAGGTTTTTCCGCTATGAGAGGCTGATCATGGCTATCAAAGTTCCCTTCTTTCTTCTTTGACCTGAGATGATATCTATTAGGAGTGTTGTTGGCCCTTTCCCCTTTACTCCACTCATTGATTTGAATGTTCATAAGGGACCTTTCATATGAAGATTGAGTCAAATGGGGAAAAGGGGAAGTGTCTTCAATGCAGTGAATTTCAAGGTCGAGCTCATCTATCTCTTCTCCTTCCTCATGAGAAACTAGGCTATTTTGGAGAGGGGTTTGAATCCTCTGGTCATCTTTGTCTTTTCTCCTTTGTTCCCTTGGAAAAGCCTGTGGCACATTGTTGCTAGTCCTCCTGAAGCCTCTGTTATCAGTATTTTGGGGATTTCTATACATGGGATTCTCTTCTAACTCCCACCTTTCCCTTTTAGCTGAAAGAAACTTTAACACTTTAGTTACCTCATCCTTCTGAAGGGGAAGGGGAGAGGAATTGGATTGGGAAGCTTCAGGTCTCTTCCTGGGTATGTCTCTATCAACCTTATTTCTGAGTCGGTCAACAACCAATATGTTATATTCTACTTCCACGGCTGAATCCTGCATGTGATCCAGAGTCGTTTCTCTCCTTTCCCTCAACAGGAGGCAGAAATCGAGATCAAAAGTGCTAGCATAAGTGATTTTGGCATAGGATTCTGAGGGATTTATCTCAGCGGGGATATTATTGTACATTTTATTGAATCTCTTGGAGAAATTAGAGACAAAATCTCCTTCCTTCCTCTTCAAAGACCCGAACTCTGTCATGTAATACATAAAGTATTTTTTGTCTCCCCACTGTCTCAAAAAGGCATTATCCAAAGCCTCAATCCCATTGATAGATCTAGGAGGTAGGGCCCTAAGCCATTTTCTAGCCTTGCCTTCAAGGCTATGGATGAAAATCCTCATCCATACGTCTGGATGCATGATAACATGATCATTTGTAAAAGTGTAAAAGGCTTCAAGGTGTTCTCCTGCAGCTATGTCCCCTTCGCTTGTGAACTTGGGCAGTTGCTTAAGGTGTCCATCTGCTAGAAGGGCATTGAGAGGCCGACGTAACAAAAGGGGAGCATACCTAGCAACTATTATGGCCTCCATTCTGGTCATGGGGGGTTTTTCTCCTGCCATCAGAATATTAGGTGGAAGAGAACTCAGAAGAGAAGGAGCTCAGATAGGGGATATTGGAAATGAGATTCCAGGTGGAAGGGGGAACAATGGAGGGTTTAGGGAGAAGGCTAAGGGGCTTGAGTCAAGAGATGCTTCTCTCTATGCAGTAGTAGCAACAGTAATAAGAGGAGGGGTGGTAAAGCTATGGGTGGGGAAATCTTTTGTGGTCCTAGGTCTACGCCAAGGTACAACTTTAGGGGAGAGGGGAGTGACAAGGATTTCTCCCTCCAATCCTAGACCAGGAGGGGAAAACTCAGTAGGAACACTTCCAGAATTCAGGAAATGGGAAAATTCTGAAAAAGGTCTGCTAGGAAGTTGAGAAGAAGAAAATGGAGTTCCTACAAAAGGAGATGGAAAATTACCTGGTTCAGTGGTGGAAGTTTCTCCTTCAGAGGCCTTTCCTTTTTTGATAATCAACTATGGATCAGCTTCAGGTGTAGCTAAAGGTAGCTGCGGATGGGACCACGTGTGTCTATCTATGGAAGCCACAACTAAAATAGTAGGTTCACCACAGTGGATTCGTCACAATGGAGTCGCCAGGTGTATAGTAGCAATCATGTAGGGCTCTAATGCCTGATGCACCTTCAGAATCAGAGGCTCGATGTCGCTTGATCCCAGGGAAAATTTTCAACTTTGTCCCCAGCAAGGATGCCAGAAATGTTGGCATTAGAAGTCACTCCTAGATTGCAGTAGGCGTAAGCCTAAATCCCATCAGTTTATGTCACTATTTGTTGGTAAAGGGTGATGAATGGAAGTAAAATCAGAACAATATCATTCTAACTCAGAAACTAGGCCAGGCATGCATAAGCAGATGAGGTCTTGGTTCAATTTCAGGCAATAAGTTGTAATAAGGGTGAGTAGGAGGAAGACTTCTGTGAGGAAATGTGAAGGGATGTTGTGGACATCRAGCTTCCAACAACCTGTAGAAGAAAACTTTGAACACAAGAACTTCTTATATTCAAAAGAAGAAACACTAAAAGAACGTAACAGAGCTATAATAAACCCTTTATCATAACACAGTCACGACGATTCATGTGAATCATTCAAACATGAACCCTTTCATTTTGAGATAGAAACAAGATGAAAAAGAGAGATGCCTTAAATTAAACAAAGAAATTTCATATATAGATACATAGCCGGGAAAACTAGTGCTTCATTAAAACATTAGAATCGGGAGCTATGCTCTACCATCCATCCTTACAGAAATACAAAAACTTAGTATATATACTCAGGGCAATTCGCCACCTTCGCAGTAGGAAGGTAGCTGAGACATTAAAGTCCAAATTAGCGTGTGCAGGATCCTCGGTCAAACTTGGACGGAACTCCTTCATCAGATGCCACCTTAAATCAGCATGGCTCTTGCAGGGGGGACCTGCATACAAGGGTACCACAGGATGATTTCTCCAGGCCTTTTCCACACCCTCCATTTATGAGTTGAGCTGAGGTCTCAACCACCTGCTCAATATTCATTAACTGCTTCTTCCATGGAGGGTGGTCGAGACTGAAAACATAAAGAGAGACCCCATGTCTTTTGAAATCCCAGTAGCCGGAATGCCAAAATGGCTCTTGGGAGCTTTTCACATTTTGCGTTTCAGGGTTTCAAAATGCAATGGAAGAGAAACCCTTTGTCCTTTGAAGTCTTGGTAACCGAAATGCTGAAATGGCCCCTAGGCGCTTTTTTTCATTTTGCGCTTCAGAGTTTCTTGATGAAGTGGAAGAGAGAGACCCCGTGTCCTTTGAAGTCCTAGTAGCCGAAATGCTAAAATGGCTCCTGGGCACTTTTTCGCATTTCGCGTTTCGGGTTTTGGGTTTTCGAAATGCAGTGGTAGAGCAACCCTTTGTCCTTTGAAGTCCCGATAGCTGAAATGCTGAAATGGCTCATAGGCGCTTTTTCGCATTTCATGCTTCAGAGTTTGTCGATGCAGTGGAAGAGAGAGACCCTGTGTCCTTTGAAGTCCTGGTAGCCGAAATGCCGAAATGGCTCCTGGGTGCTTTTTCACATTTCGTATTTCGGGTTTCGGGGTTTTGAAATGTAGTGGAAGAGAAATCCTTTGTCCTTTGAATTCCTGGTAGCCAAAATTGTGAAATGGCTAATCGCTTCGCGACTTTGACCATAAGAGATGAGCCCATGCACTAAACCTCATGAAATTCTGCAACTCAAGCTTACTCGATGACCGTTGATCTTCTCCATATGTGGATCCTCGCCATTGACAACAAAATGCCCACTCACTTGATTTTAAGCCCGAAATGGACTTCTTTTCTATGCTATGCTTGACGCTCATGACTGTAGCCTTTGAATAAAATGCATTTGATGGGTTTTTTAAACTCCATTTGTACGCATTTAAAATTGGAGAGAAACACCACCTTGCAAGAATTGGCACTAACAACTTCAATTAGGACTATTTTAAGTCTTGTGGCAGTAGAATATTTGTATCTTGAACAATTAGATGTTAAAAAAACTTTTCTCCATGGGGATTTGGATGAATGGATTTATATGCAGCAACCATAGGTGTATGAGTTCAAAGGGAAGGAGAATTTGGTATGCAGGTTGAAGAAGAGCTTATATGGCCTAAAGCAAGCTCCAAGGCAATGGTATTTGAAGTTTGACAGGTTTATGACAGAAGAGGGTTATAGTAGATGTCATTCTGATCACTATGTTTATTTCAAAAGGCTAGAAAATGGAAGATATATCATCTTTCTATTATATGTAGATGACATGCTTGTTGCGGGGTCTAATATGCAGAATATAAATTTTCTCAAGAAGAAATTAGCTAATTCATTTGCGATGAAGGATTTGGGTAGTGCAAAGAAAATCCTTGGTATGAGAATAACAAGAGATAGAAAAAATCACAAATGGACATTGCCTCAGGGTGAGTACATAGAGAAGGTGTTGGATAGGTTTAGAATACAGAATGCAAAACTAGTTAGTACACCTTTAGCTATCCATTCCAAATTAACTAAGGAAATGTATCCCAAGACACAGGAGGAGATAGAATRCATGTCCAGGGTCCCTTATTCATCAGMAATTGGCAGTTTGATGTATGAAATGGTTTGCACAAGAMCAAATATTGCACATGCAATGGGAKTTGTGAGCAGGTATATGAACAATCCAGGTAAAGAACATTGGGAGACAGTAAAGTGGATTCACAGGTATTTGAGAGGTACTTCTACTCATGCATTATGTTTTGGATGTTCAGACACTTTTCTACAGGGATATGTTGATTCAAATATGGCAGGTGATAAAGATAAAAAACGAGAAACACATGGTATGTTTTTACTATAGGTAGAACAACAGTAAGTTGGATTTCAAAACTGCAAAAGGTTGTTGAACTTTCAACAACAGATGCAGAGTATGTTGTTGCTACAGAGGCTAGTAAAGAGATGATTTGGTTACAAAGGTTTATGGAGGAATTGTGAATTAAGTAGGAGAACAACAGGTTGTACTGTGATAGTTAGGGTGCCATTCATCTTGCAAAATACTCAACATTCCATTCGAATACTAAGCATATACAACTAAGGTTCCATTTCATACGATCTGTCTTAGAATATGGACATTTGAAGTTCAAAAAGATACACAATAGCCAGAATCCTGCAGACATATTAACAAAGGGAGTAATCGGGGAGAAACTGAGTTCTTGCTCAGTTTCAGTTGGTATTCAAGAATGAAGGTGAAGATGAGAAATTTTCCAGGTCCAAGAAGGTTCAGAGTCCATCATATACAATAGTGTTGGAGTTGTTGATATCAGTCTCCATATTGTTGGTTTTGGAGCTTGATTATCTTCCTGATTCAGAGGTATTTTTGTTTTTAGCCGTGTTTATATCTGATGAAGTATTTACACCCTAGAAGTATGTACACTCTTCCACGCTGGGAAGTGCAGAGGGGGGTTACCCCCTCTGCGGGGTCTGGGGGGGCTATCCCCCCAGTTGGGGGGTACGGGGGAAAGCAGGCCCCTGAAGGAAAAATTTCCTTGTAAAAGTATAGTGTAATTTCAATGTAAATATGGACCATTCATTATAAGGTCGCATATCTAACGGTAGAAATTATGTTAGGGTTTTTTTCCCTAGAAGACAACCCTCTGTTATGAGGGAAATGTATTGTGGCTGTGCATTATGGCGAATATTGTATTCTGAGATATAAGAATGTGAGAGAAAGAAGAGGAAGTTACAATGGGTTTGTTGTAGTTTGTATCCCTTCATTTGCTGGATAATAATAAAGGAAGGAACTAACAATTTCTTTGGTGAACATAGCCCACACTGGGTGAACCACATATATCTATGTCTCTATTGTATTGTGTATATTATGTATTTTATTTCCACATTTGTTTTATTTTATTGCTCCATGGTAATGTTTTTCTAACACTAAGTTTGTTAGTTTTTTTTGTTTTGTTTTTGGTTTTGTTATTATTGAGAATTACTGAGCAGAACTGCAACTGTATAGAGTATGAGAGTTGACATCGGATCCCTCATTGTCGACTCATTTGTATAAGTCTTGATAGAAGGGAATATATTCCATGTATGATCAAATGTGATAAGATAATATATGTTGGATTATTTGGGCACCCAAAAATTTGTCGTGATGTGGATGAATGCATGGTTTCTTTCCTGTGTAATCTTTGTTGTTCCGTGTAACTGCTAGTTGTGTTAATGTTAAAAAAATATTCTTGATGTATGTGTTTACTTTAATGTTGTGAAACATGGTATGTTCAATGCTTTTGATGGTGTAATAATTTTAACATTACAATATATTTACCTTTATGTATGGAATTGTATTGTAATGCACTAGACTTGATGGTGTGTATTCTTTAACTTGTTTTATCACATAAGTATCGGTCATGCTTCGGGTGAGACCTTCTTCTCTTCTGGAAGGTTGATTATGCCAGTGTTAATAGACTATAGAGGATCCTTTGTTGGTAACCTCTGAGAATCCGAGTCTCCAATTTCACGCAAAAAAATGGTTCCTTTGTCAGGATCTAACTTTTGAGTGAGTTTTTAGAGGATGCAACATCACATATTTAAGTCTGACATTGAAAACTAGTGGGAAACAAGGTGTGATGAGTTCATGTTTCAATTAACTGAATTATGATAGAAAGTGTTGAGGGATCTGAAGGATTTAGTATTTTATTCCAAACCATCCAATGATCGGTACAAAAACTTTGTATCTGATTCCCAGAGGAGTTCTACCAGTGGCTCGATTGGATGCAAGAAGTGATAGAATTTCAAAATCGTGTCAAGAAAAGATTCAATTGGACTATTGAGTGGAAAACTTCTCTTCACAAGTTGGATCAGCATATTTGTGAAGCTGTGGAAATCTGGGTCCACACTACCTTGGAATGAAACATCATTGAGTTTTTCACAGAAAACCACCCATCATTCATAAAGACATAAGAAACATTTTGCATGGGATCCCAAGGGATATTACTACGAGAAATTCCATTGTGGATGAAGATATTCTTGGAGGAAGAAGGAATTCTACATGTTCATTTGGTTGAAATTTCTGA
>JASDQU010503867.1:7196-27550 GCA_032191745.1 Picea mariana
GTTCAAAGTTATGATTACTTCAAGTTAGGGTTGTTGACTAATCCAAAACTAGGCATGTGAGACTAAAGAAAAGTTTGATGAAAATGCTAGTCTCTTGCTGTTAAAGTTAAGGAAGGTTTGAAGGAATGTGATCAGATACACCAGGTCTATTACAGAGCTACAAATCATATTTTGATGATGAAATTGATGAGGGCTTTTGGTTGAGGTACATGTTGAGTACATGGTTGAGACAGTAGTTGATGAGTTGACACATACATGAGGTGTATAGTTGATGATGTTGGTACATATTTATGAGTCATAGTTGATGAGTAGTGGACACATGATTGGTACATACTTGGTGAATGGTTGATGCACTTGTTTATGGTACAGTTTGATTACAGGTTGGTGCATGGTTGATGCACTTGTTTATGGTACAGGTTGATGTATGGTTCAAATTTATTGGTACAGGTTTATAGCGGTATATCTCACAGTGATAGTGTGACAGTGGTTCCATCATTATACTTCTACTTCAGGGTGGTAGGATGGGGCAAGGACAGGTGATTGTAGCCACCTTCCGGTTGTAGCCGGAGAACATTGGGGGTTGTAGCCTCCTTCTGGTTGTAGCCAGAGTTTTGGGGAGTTGGAGCTTCCCTCAGGTTGTAGCCTGAGAAACTAGGGGGTTGGAGCCTCCTTCCAGTTGCAGCTGGAAAACAAAGGAAGTTGGTGCTTCCAATGAATGTAATTATTCAAGACATATAAGAAAAAACATTCTGTGGTTTTCTCCTGATTTGGGTTTCCACGTAAAACACTGGTGTACTGTGTATGTGTACGATTGTTCATTTGCTCATTGCTTATTTACTCTGTATTTATTGGATAATAATGCTTCATAGATATAGCACTTGGATTATATGGTTAAAAGGGACCAATTGCTCTATTACTGATTCACCCCCCCCTCTCAGTAATCAAACAGTTGAAAGCAACTAAAGATTTAGAGGAAACAAGTAAATTTTGAATGGTTAGGAACTTTGCGTTGGAGTTTGGAAGCTAAGTTATTGGAACGATCTTATCAATAAATTTATACACAGGTGCAACCATACTTAATTGGAGATATTTATATAATTGATGGACATGAATGTTTTTTAGGATTGGATGATACAATGCATGATTGGGGCCCTCTTGATGTAGTCTTCTGAGTTGAAGATCAAGTCTCCAGAATCTGCTTGAAGACGATTTGATTACCATTTTCCACATTCAAGGGGAGTATATCTCATTATCTAGACTTCTCACTTTTCAGTCGACATGGGGGAAAATATTGATATGTCAGATTTCAAGTTTCGAAGTCTAACTTACAGTATTGCAGTTTATGATGATTGATTATGGATTTAGGATTCAGGATTGCAAATGAATTTATGATTTCAGGATGATGGATGATCGAGGGTTGTTTCAGGACATGATGTTTGTTTCTTGATTGGATGATGGATTTGATGATGTTAGCACATATCACTCACATAGAGTCTCTGATTGGTAAGGATTTTTAGGAGATTGATGATTTATAGATTGAATGTTGGATGGATAGTTTGCAACTTTCTAGAATTTGATGGATTATTCGACATGTTTGATGGACATTTGGGTTTGGGTTTTGGAGCAGTTCTAGCGGTTTACCTGGTTTAATACTCAGAGGTTTTTTAGCTAGAATATTTTTATATACATGTTTTGGATGTTGTTCGACATTTTTTTCTGTCAGGAATATTTTTTTGATAGTTTTTTGATGTGTTGATATGTGAGATCTTCATAGTCTCCAGACTTCTTAGGGATGGTGTTTTGACCTTGTAGAGGACATTCAATTCTTCTTCTCTTTTCTCTTAGCACATTGGATTTCCAGGGTTTTTCAAGATATGGGATGTGTTAGACGTGCAACTAACTCACTTCTCATCAGGATTTTATCTCATCGGTTTGGGTTCACTTCAGTGACTACTTGGAGGATATCTAGCTCATTTGATGCACAATGAGTTTTCCAGATTTAGTTTTCAACATCCACATTTGGTAGGTTTTTCAGGCAGATCTTCATTAACACTCATGAGGTTTCATACCATGAGTTACAAATTGAAGACTTAGATATGTTATAATGTTTTTCACTAGTTTTTGTTGCTAGATGGTACATTTGTACGAACTAATGATTAAGGGGGGGATTATTAGCATTATTTCTTTTAATTAGAGTCTTAATACCACCTTATTAACATGAGCTAGTTATATCGACCATAAATGGTGGTTATTGATCATTGTACTATATGTACTTTGTGAATACATTAATGTGAAATTAATGGCTTATGCCTTTCACCGCCATATCCTTATTTCTTGATCTTTCTTGATTTTCTTGGCTTTCTTCATTATGATCTTGCTCTAATTTCTATCATGAAGCCCATGGACTAATCAAAATGTCCATCTATCCTAACTTATGGTTTGACCATCAAGGAATTGATGACCCAAATAAAGATTGGGAAAGCTTGATAATGTGTTTGGTAAACACAATGTGATTCAAGCCCACTAGATTGGAAATCAGTTAATGAATTTAAGTCCCAAAGATTTTCCTTGCATTGAAGATTATTGATCTATGTTCAAAACACTTAGAATTTAATGTATAGAATGTAACATATATATGAAGGATAATCGATGCATCTATCTTATTCTTGTTAAGATTGGTAGTGCATATTCTGTCTTTGTATCTACCTTTTGTACCACTAGATATGCTCTAGGGAGTGACTATAAATAAATCACTCTTGAGTCTTTTTGTGATTATCTGATTAGAGAACAAGATGAAATTTTGCAACTTGGAGTGATCATCACTATAGGTGCATCTAAAAAAGCCTTAGTGGCCCCCAAAAAATATAAATCCAAGAATCCCAAGAAGCAACGTCCTTGCCACAACAACAATCAAAACAAGGGTCCCAAACTCTCTCAGCCAACTTCTACTCCTAATGGTAAAAAAAGAGAAAAATCCAAAGGCAAGAAAAATGAAAAGCATTGCAACTTTGGTGGGCGAGATGGTCATGTGGAGTCTAAATGTTTTAAAAATATGGAAGCCTTAGAAGCAACGATGAAGAAACACAACATCAATATTGACTCTTCTTCTTCTCATGAACATGCACTTTCTGCTTGTGGTTTCACCTTTAATGCAACTTCTACTTATTATGATGAGTGGCTTACTGATTATGGAGCATCTTATCATATGGCTAAGGATAAAGCCATTTTTTTTCTCTTATTGATTGTAACACCAAACAAATATTTGTTGGTGATGATATATCTCTTAGTGTTGTAGGGTCTGAAATAGTTCAAATAGATGGTGGTAATTTCAATGATGTGTTATGTGTTCCATGTCTTTCCTGCAACCTTCTATCGGTGTATCAAATCACTCATCCTGGTGAAGGAAAAATCGTAGAGTTTTCACCTCACCAAGTTGTAATCAAGGATTTAAAATATCCTAACATGTCCTAGCAAATGGAATTATTGATGATCTTACTAGGTTGTACAAGTTTGACAAATTTGGGTTATCATCTTTTCCATCAATTTTTTTTGCTCATAGCGATGGCTTGAGTAAAATCTAGCATGAGTGGTTTGGTCATCTAAACCAATGCTCATTGCAACAATTATGTAATCAACATATGGTGACTAGTATTCCTCTCATTTCTTGCAGAGATGTTTTTTGTGCCGATTATATTCTTGGAAAACATCATCGAGACAATTTTGAAAAACATGCCTATTCACAGCTTGTTCACAGTGATTTGTGTGGTTTGATTTCTTCTCCTTCTTTCTTTGGGTGAAATTATTTCTTAACCTTCCTTTATTACTTCTCTACACACACTTGGGTTTACTTATGAAAACTCAAGAGTGAAGTTTTTGACAAGTTTTTTGCCTACAAGGCCCTTATAGAAAAACAATCTAGACATCAACTTCAAATGTTAAGACATATAATGGAGGCAAATATGTGAACAAAAAATTTACAAGTTACCACACTGTATATGGAATTCAGATGCAATATATTGTTCCATATATACCATGGAAAAATGGTGTTGCTGCGAGAAATAATCACATATTAAAAGAAATGGTTAATTGTATGATCCAATCGAAAAGAATAAGTCTTCATTATTGGGAGGAATCCATCAATATGTAAATTACATAGTAAATCATAGTCCCAAAAAGGATTTAAAAAATATAACACTCGAAGAAGCATGGACTAAACTTAATCCATATGTAAGCCTGATCCAAGGGGTCATTTCTCATTAAGAATTTGACTGATCCAAAAATTGGAAACAAATGGTACAATGGCATAGTGCTCATCGACACGAATCCAACGGTGCAAAAATAAATTCAAATGGACTTCGTATGGAGAAGTTATGGCCATCTGAAGTTCAAGACAAACAGTTAAAAGTCAAAGTCAAAATACAGAGGTGCTGATGTGGACCCGTACAACTGATGATGTGGACCTGTACAACTGATGACTTGGACCAATAAGAAGCTGCCATGTGGCAGTTCCCAACTGGCCAGGTTTGGCAAAAGTTTATGGAAGAGGCTCGGTAGGGTTCGACCCCTCGACCTCCTTTCTATTAACAAAGTGCTTTCACCATTAGATCGCATGAATTAATTCATTTGGGATTTATTAAATTTATGTTATAGTATGGTAATGTTGTCTTAAAAGAAAAAAAAAATAATTGACCGCTAGTTTAGCGACCAACCTGGATGGATATACATCGGCTTAACCCATTTTAGTAATGTTTATCATTAGCAGAGGGTTGTTATAACAGTGGCCAATACCATATGATATATGATAACAATAAAACTATATGTACATGCCAAAACGGGTGCGCGGGGGAGTCAAACCCGTGACCTTATCCTTACACCAACGCCTTATCACCATGGGACTAGCCACTTAATCCGGGGCTTCGGCTCTGTTTAGAGTCTTGAACATTATCGTTTTATCTTCAAAGATCTGCGATAGATGAAAACAAACACACCAAGGTCAGGGTTGAACGTTGGACCTTGGCCTTTATAAATGCTATGTTTTGGCCATTGGAGGGGGGTGCTTATTGCTATTATGTTCAGTTGCTGTGTCGTGTATTGTCGACTGTTCTCTGTATTACTTGGTTTTCTTTGCCTTTTTGAAGGCCAAATTGTATTTTTTCAGAGGGGAGGTCTTAAGAGCGTTTGACCAACATTCTGTTATGAAGCTGCTAAAGTTTATTTGTAGAAGTTCCAGAGCCATTTGTACCATTTTGAAGATATTAATGGATCGGTACCCATTGGAGAGGGACCTGGAGATGTAGCCCAGCGAAGGGGGTGAACTCCATTATCAACCTTGTTTTGTTTGTGTCTCTCATTTTTTGATTCTTGTTCTATTTCAGTTGGCTTTCAGATTTCAGATTTGAGCATTTAATAATTACTTTAATGCTGTTTCATTGGCAAATGAAAATTAAGTATGAGTGTTCATTAACTTTTAAAATGCACTAAAGTTGAGATCCGACAGATCATGTTATGGTATCAGAGCAGGTTAACTGCTTGTGCAAAGTTTGTGAATGCTTACCAGGTCCAAGTCGAAACTTGGTGAAGGAGAACTAGTAGAAGGTGAACCTGAGATTGGCTCGAGGAGGACATTTTCGAGAACAACCATGTCTTCTCCACGAGGGGAAGAAGAAGGACATACAGAATGGGAAAATCCTGTTGTTTTTGAAACTGAGTTTTTGGAGGCTTTTATCAGCATGAAAGCCATGATGGAAATTCTTCTCAATGAACGAGCAGAAAGGAAGAAGAAGGAAGAAGGAGATTCATCCAAAGATGCAGAAGTGAAGAAGGAAGAAAAGGGAAAAGGAGTAGGAGGTGATGGTGATCCTCCTGAAACTAATCAATATTTCTCTTCTTCTCATACTTCTCATTCACATAATGCAAATTCTAATATGCCTTATTTCAAATTGGATGTTAAGTTTGAATTACCAATTTATAATGGAGATTTAGATGTCGAAAAGTTAGACAATTGGATCAAGCAGCTTGAAGTATATTGCAGGGTGAAGGGCATTAATGATGACCCTTCTAGAATTCAGTTGGCGACTTTAAGAATGAGTGGAATGGCTCTTACTTGGTGGGAAAGAAAAATTCAGCAAGATCTTCGAAAGCATGGTAAAATAATTTCAGTTTGGAATGAATTCATTGAGGTATTAAGAAAGCAATTTTATTCTTTAGGTCACATGCAACAATTAACCATGAGTTGGAAAACTTTTAGACAAGCTAAAGGACAAAGTATTCAAGAATATACTCATGAATTCAGAAAGAGGGCTATTGCATTGAATGTTCCTTTGGATTCACATGAAACTCTTCTTAAGTATATTGGTGGCATGCATTCTTATTTGAGACATACTTTGTTGATGTTTAACCCCAGTAACTTGGATGATGTATGTGTTCAAGAAACACATTTAGAAGCTAGGGGAAAGCATGCTAATGATACTTTTATGAAGAAATCATCTAAATTTGACAGCAAGTTTAAAGACAAATATAAGGGGAAGAAGAAGATGGCTACCATTAAGAAAGAGGGTGAAAAACCCACATGTTCGCATTGTCAGAAGGGACATGATGTCTCTAAGTGTTGGAAACTTCATCCGGAGTTAAGGCCAAAGAAGTATGGAGGAAACAAAGACAAAGGCAAAGCAAAAACTATTGCAGTAGTTATTCAAGACTTGGGATCCGACTCAGGTGATGAAACAAAAGTTACAGTTGTCAGAATCCAGGGTAAGGGTAAAGGTATCTCCCTTTCCATTGATGCAAAATCATGTTCTAATGCAAGTACAAATCTACCATCTACTTCTAAGCAAAATGATAAAAATAGAAGTGCACTGTTTCATGTTCATGTCATTGCAAATCATACAAAGATCGACACATTATTTGATAGTGGTTCTCAAGTAAATTTGATATCAGAAGAAGTGGTTAAGAAATTGCATCTAATTACTATGCCTCATGAAAAACCCTATCCTCTTGGTTGGGTTACGAATGATACACAATTGCAAGTTACAAAGAAATGTGTATTAAAGTTTGCAATTACTGATAAGTTTATGGATGAGGTAGAATTGGATGTAGTGCCACTAGATATTTGTGGGATTGTACTTGGGAGTCCATATTTGTATGATCGGAAAGCAGTCTTTTATAGAGAGCAGAATAAGTATCATCTTTTTAAAGATGGTGTGGAATATATTGTATGAGCACATAAGACAAAAACAAATCTAGCAATAGTTACTGCAGGACAAATGAAGCGGTTGGTAAATGCTAGTAAGAATTTTGTATTAATGATGGTTAAGGTAAAAAATGACGAGATCTCTAAATCATTTGAAGGTTGTGATCCTAAGCACAAATATGAAATAGTTGAAATTTTTTCTGAGTATGATGATTTATTTCAAGATCTAAAAGGGTTACCACCAAAGAGAGAGATTCAACACGAGATACAGTTGCAACAGGAAGTGCCACTCCCGAACATAGCCATGTATCGGATGTTTGTAATGCAGAATGAGGAAATCAAGAAGCAGGTTCAAGATTTGATTGAGAAGGGGGTCATTCGACCAAGTACTTCTCCTTGTGGCTCTCCTATAGTTTTGGTGCCAAATAAGGATGGGTCTTGTAGAATGTGAATCGACTACAGGGCCCTTAACAAAATCACCATAAAAAACAAGTATCCTCTTCCTCGCATTGATGATCTACTTGATCAGTTGAAACATGCAATTTATTTTACTAAATTGGATTTGCGTAGTGGGTATCATCAAATCCGGGTTGCTGAAAATGATGCTTGGAAAACAACTTTCAAAACAAAACAAGGGTTGTATGAATGGCTTGTAATGCCTTTTGGGCTATGTAATGGACCTGCTACTTTCATGCGGGTCATGAATGATGTCTTTCGACCCTTTATTGATGATTTTGTAATTGTATACCTGGATGATATCCTTATCTTTAGAAAAACTTGGAAACAACACATTGAACATGTGAGGAAAGTTTTGGATGTACTGAGGAAGGAGAAATTATATGTAAAGATGTATAAATGTGAGTTTGCAAAAACTTCCTTAGTATATTTGGGCCATATTATTGGTGGAGGTCACCTGCGAGTGGACCCTGCCAAGGTTGTTGTTATTGTAAACTGGCCAAGACCTAATATTGTTACTGAAGTCATAAGTTTTTTGGGTGCGGTTCAATATTGGAGGAAAATCGTTTTTGGGTTTTCTTCCATTGCTGCACCATTACATGCTTTGACAAGTGTTAAGGAGATTTTCCAGTGGGGAGGCAAGCATCAGAAAGCCTTTGACACTTTGAAGGAAAAGATCAGCACAACACCAATTTTGACATTGCCATATTTACAACAGCCATTCGAGATCGAAACAGATGCAAGTGGGTTTGCCATGGGAGCAGTTTTGATGCAAGGAAGAAAGCCAGTTTGTTACCATTCAGAGAAATTCTCTACTGTGGTAAGTAACTATCCTACTTATGAAAAAGAGTTGTATGCTTTAGTACAAAGTTTGAATAAGTGGAAACATTACATCATGGGTAAAGAAACAATCAGACACACTGATCATCAACCACTTCAATATTTGCAATCTCAAACTAAAGTACAAAAAAGTAGACACTTAAGATGGATGGGATTCTTACAACAGTTTCATCTAGTAATTAAGTACAAAAAGGGAATTCATAATAAGGTAGAAGACATGTTATCAAGGCCTCCTACAAATGCTTCTATCATTCTTCAAAACAGTTCATTGACACATGAAAGTTATATTGAACAGTATGCAGAAGATAAAGATTTTAAGAAAGTATATGCATCACTAATACATGGTAAACAGGAAGAGAACTATTATGTGCATAATCAACTCTTGTATCATCTTGGTAAACTTTGTAATCCAGAGAAAGAGAGAGTACATGTAATTCGGGAAGCACATAGTTCATTGATTGCAGGGCATTTTGGAGTAAGCAAAACATTGTCATTATTGCAGAATCATTGTTATTGGCCTCAAATGCAAGAAACTGTAGCTAAGTATATAAGAGGTTGTGTTATGTGTGCAACAAGTAAGCCTAGCAATAGGAAATTGGGTTTATACACACCTCTTCCAGTTTCTTCTCGTCCTTGGGAAAGCATTTCTATGGACTTTGTAGGAGGACTACCTATGTCTAGAAAAGGGCATGATTACCTATATGTTGTTGTGGATAGATTCAACAAAATGTGTATTTTGATGCCATGTAAAAAGCAGATCACTGCTGAACAAACAACTCACTTATTCTTTCATAATGTTTGGGTACATTTTGGGCTACCTATGTCTATTGTATCTGATCGGGATTCCCGGTTCTTGGGGGAATTTTGGTCAACTTTATGGGAGCTTATGGATACCAAACTTAAGAAAAGTACAACTTTTCATCCACAAACTGATGGGAAAACATAGGTAGTAAACATGACAGTGGTTCAACTTCTCAGAGGATATTGTAGTAAACAACCTAAACTTTGGGATGAACAGTTGCAGTATATACAACATGCTTACAACCATGCAGTCCATTCTTCCATAAAAAGATCTCCTTTTGAAACTTGTTTTGGTTATCTGCCAAAAACACCTATGGACTTCTGTTTTGGAAAAGATGCAGTTGATGAACATCGGGATGTAGATAAAGCTCTAAAGTTCATTTAGAGGATCCAAGTAGTGCAATAGGCAGTTCAAGAACAGTTGGAGAAGAGCCAGGCAAAATACAAAGCTAGGCATGACAAGCATCGAGTTGATCATCAATTTCAGGTTGGAGATCAAGTTTGGTTACATATCACTAAAGAACGAATGAAAGGTGAAGGTAAAAAGCTTAAGCCTATCAGGTATGGTCCTTTTGAGATCTTGGAAAAGATTGGTACTAATGCTTTTCGCTTGAATTTACCTCCATACATGCAAATCTATTCAGTTGTCAATGTTGAGAATCTTAAATTGTATGAGCCTCCTATGATCATGGATGAGGAAACTAACATGCAGATTCCTTCAGTTGATGATATGACACCTGAATATATGAATGAGTTGCAGGATGATGTCATTCTTGACAGAAATGAAAGAACTTCACGAAGGGGGAATGTTGAGTACCTTCGAGTGGGGCTTAAAGGCATGAATCCTAGCAAAGCAAGATGGATGGAGATTGGAAAAGTGAGGGAGCTGTACCCTCACTTACTTGCAAGGTGATCCAGACTTTTGGAGGTCCAAAAGCTCTTCAATGGGGAGGAATGATCCAGGGGGTCATTTCTCATTAAGAATTTGACTGATCCAAAAATTGGAAACAAATTTTACAATGGCATAGTGCTCGTCGACACGAATCCAACGGTGCAAAACTCACTTCAAATGGATTTCGTATGGAGAAGTTATGGCCATTTGAAGTTCAAGACAAACAGTTAAAAGTCAAAGTCAAAATACAGAGGTGCTGATGTGGACCTGTACGGATGATGATGTGGACCTGTACAGCTGATGACATGGACCAATGGGAAGCTACCATGTGGCAGTTCCCAGTTGGCCAGGTTTGGTAAATGTTTATGGAAGAGGCTCGACAGGGTTCGACCCCTCGACCTCCTTTCTATTAACAAAGTGCTTTCACCACTAGACCGCATGAATTAATTCATTTGGGATTTATTATATTTATGTTATAGTATGGTAATGTTGGCTTAAAAGAAAAAAAAAACAGTCGACCGCTAGTTTAGCGACCAACCTAGATGGATATACATCGGCTTAACCCATTTTAGTAATGTTTATCATTGGTGTAGGGTTGTTATAACAGTGGCCGATACCATATGATATACGATAACAATAAAACTATATGTACATGCCAAAACGGGTGCGCGGGGGAGTAGAACCCACGACCTTATCCTTACACCAATGCCTTATCACCGTGGGACTAGCCACTTAATTCGGGGCTTCGACTCTGTTTAGAGTCTTGAACATTATGGTTTTATCTTCAAAGATCTGTGATAGATGAAAACAAATGCGCCAAGGTCGGGGTCGAACCTTGGACCTTGGCCTTTATAAATGCTATGTTTTGGCCATTGGAGGGGGGCGCTTATTGCTATTATGTTCAACTGCTGTGTCGTGTATTGTTGACTGTTCTCTGTATTACTTGGTTTTATTTTCCTTTTTGAAGGCCAAATTGTATTTTTTTAGAGGGGAGGTCTTAAGGGCGTTTGACCAACATTCTGTTCTAAAGCTGCTAAAGTTGATTTGTAGAAGTTACAGAGCCATTTGTACCATTTTGAAGATATTAATGGATCGATACCCATTGGAGAGGGAACCAGAGATGTAGCCCAGCGAAGGGGGTGAGCTCTGTTATCAACTTTGTTTTGTCTGTGTCTCTCATTTTCTGATTCTTGTTCTATTTCGGCTGGCTTTTAGATTTCAGATTTGAGCATTTAATAATTACTTTAATGCCGTTTCATTGGTAAATGCAAATTAAGTATGAGTGTTCATTAACTTTTAAAATGCACTAAAGTTGAGATTCGACGGATCAAAGCCACTTTCGTGTATTTGGTAGTGTAACATGGGCTCACATTCTGGATGAATAAAGGAAAGAATTACAATCTAAAAGTGAGAAGTTCAATTTTCTTTGATATTATGAAGATGTTAAGGATACCGAATTCTTCAACCTTATTCCAATGAAATTATTATTAGAAGAGATGTTAAATTTGATGAAAATATTTTGGATTGCTATCCTAAATCGACATTTATGCCATCTTCGGCCTATCCATCTTCGACGTTTGTGCCATCTTCTATTCCTATTATGGTTTCTTCTTCTTCTTCAGATGATGATAGTGAGGATGAAAATCCGAATCCACCTACTCACCTTATTCTATATGAATCCAATGAACATGAACCTGCATCAACACCATCGCTTCCCAGATGGGTCTGTTCCATATGAGAAGCAATTGGTGATCTTGTTGGTGATCCTTCAAATCCACATTAGACATGTTCATAGTTCAAACAAGCCTCTTCTCATTTGGCTCAATTTTTAGAGGCTCATGATTTATAAACATTTGCAAAAGCTTCAAGTCATCTAGATTGGGACACAACAATGAATGAAGAATATCATTCCTTAATGGCAAACAATACATGTGATCTTGGACCTCTTTCGAAAGGAAGAAATCTTGTCATATGTAAATGGGTGTGTAGAAATAATTATGCATAAGATGGAAGTGTTGAAAGACAAAAGACTTGGTTAGAAAGGATTCTCTCAAGTTTAAGGCATGGACTATAGTGAAACCTTTTCCCCTGTAGACAAAATGAATTCCATCCACCTTGTTCTATCCCTTACTGCCTCACCTAAATGGGAGGTCCATAAAATGGATGTTAAATTTTCCTTATTGCATGGGGATTTGTGAGAATAAATCTACATGGAACAACCTCTTGGTTATGTCCAAAATGACTCCAACCTTGTTTGTCACCTTAAGAAATCTCTTTATGGTCTTAAGCAAGCTCCTCGAGCTTCGTATGCCAAAATGGATAGATTTCTTCTTGACACTAGCTTTTCTAGATGTCATTCTGACCCTAATGTATATAAAAATAAAGTACGAAGCCATCTCATCATACTTTTTGTTTATATTGATAACCTTATCCTCACTGGTAGTGACCCTAAACTTTTAACCCATGTGAAAACCAACCTTAAAAAGAAATTTGAAATGGCAACTTAGGCTATTTTCATTATTTCCTTGGCCTTGAAGTATTGCAAAAAAATGAAGGAATTTTTATTTCCCAGTCTAAGTATGCTTGTGACCTTCTTTGCCGCTTTCACATGGAAGATTCTAAACCAGCCCCTTCTCCCTTCCAGTCTAAAGTCGAACTTGTTGCTACGTGTACTAATCTTGAAGTTGATGCCACTTTGTACCATAAGTTAGTTGGTAGCCTGTTATATTTGACTCATACCTGTCCTGATATTTCCTTTTTTGTTGGTATTGTTGCCCAGTATATGCAAACAACTAATGAAATACATAGGAAGACAACTAAAATGATACTTTGGTATGTCTATACAATTTAGTTTGGGATACATTACAATTCAGAGGGGATCCTTTGTTGGTTGGTTTCACCTATTCAGATTGGGTTGGTAACCTTGATGATCGAAGATCTATTGTAGGTTATTCTTTTAGTCTTGGTTTTGGTTTTGTATCTTGGGATTGTAAGAAATAATAGGCTATTGTTCTTTGTTTAGTAGAAGTTGAGTATAGAGAAATGGTTAATGCAATTCAAGCATCCTTATGGCTTCGACATATCCTTTCAGAGTTTGGATTCCAACAATAACATCCAACCTCCCTATGGTGCGATAATTAGAGTGCCATAAAGATTTCCAAAGACCCCATTCAACATCAACATAAAAAACACATCGAGATACACATGCACTTCATCATAAATCTCATTTATGATTGAGTTATTGAAGTGTTTTTTCCCTACAAAAGATCAAGTTGTAGACATTTTCACAAAGTCCTTACAGAAGCGAAGTTTTCTAAACTTTGATCTATGTTAGGAGTTCAAGAAGTTGTCATTAAGGGAGGATATGCTCTAATGCCACCTTCCTTCTTATATTGTGTTGCCTTTGTAAATCCTTCAATCTTATCCCAAGTTGTTTTTAAGGGGGGATGTTAGGATATTTAGACACTTAAGAGTTAGTTAGGATAAACTTGGTCTAATGTGTCGTTAGGTTAAAATGTGTTTCTTTATTATGCATTAATATGCATTTGTAATCTAACAATCATGATATGTTCTAGACATAGAGTGATCCGACAACTCATATTCTCCTCGATCTTAATGACTACATTGATCCATGGCTTAACACCCGATTGGTCCATGATATTCATTTAAATAGCATGGAGGATAATTTGCTGATGATCGATTGTGAAAAACTCTCTTGTAATTTTTTTTTTCTTTTGCATTAATAAATTTCCTCAAGGGGCCACATTGGCTGGGGCTTTGGATGTTTCCTCACATTGGGGTTTTACTAGGTAAAAACATTGGTGTGTTGATATTTAATATGGTTGTGTGAGTGGTTACTAAAGGTGTTCGTCCTCTATTGGAATACCCTATTTTTTCAAAAAACACTAGCCATGACATATAAGAAAATATGAGGGATATATATACAGAAAAAAGTTCAAAAGAGTTGAGGAAGCAAACCAATCACTGTAGGGAGAAAAAAAAAAACTAAATTTAGAGTGAGTCATTTCCAAACACTTCATCCACAAAATCAATGAGTTGTTGATTCCAGTCATTAGTCTAGGTATTTAAGGATAGGATCACAAACATAAAATGAAATACCTTCCCAAAATCGATTTCAGAGAAAATTACTGAATAAAATTTACAAATTTACAAACCTCCCTAGAAATTTAATTAAAAGTAGAGAGATTCAAAATCCATTGTTTCGTCTATCAATGGCTGCTTTAGGTGAAGATTTTATTGGACTTGGATCTTCTTCAATCAGATTGTCTCCACTATCGAACACTGTTGATATTATGGTAGCTTCAGGAGGTATGAACCTCTATTGTGACCTATGATGAGATTAGAATATTCCGGAAGGAAGCAAAGAAGTAAAGGAAACCCTAGACGAGATGTCGACTGCAGAAATATAATTAATGTGAATTAATTAGTACCCAAAAGGAGAAGTCGACCCTATTAAGTCTTCCAGACCACTATAAATACAGGGCACCAGTTCTCATTATACACACTTCTTAGAATTGCTGAGAGCAATTTCTGCGCACTGCAGTTGGCAGTATTGTGCACAAGTTTCTGGGGAAGGTGTTGCGCCAATTTCTGGGTGGGACTATCTGATCAGTTTGGTTTATATTCTTACTTGGTGCATTAGCCTTGCTTGGTGCATTATCCTTGCGTGGCTACCAATATTCTTCTCTGTCAAGGTCAAGGTGCTCAGAGGGTGGCTTCAGCCTATGGTTGGGTGACAAGGGTATTGTCAATGGTAAAATGAGCACAATATTTCATATTCTAACAGGTTATGGGACCACACCTCCTTCATTCAGTCTAAATTCTGGAAGGAAGCATAACCACTAGGGTGTTGAGCTCGCTGAGGAATTGCCACTAGGGTTACTAGCAGGAGCAACTTCCAAAGACACTGCCGCTAGGGTTACTAGCAGAAGTAGTTGCTGAAACCCTAACCTCAGATCCGACACCTTGCGATGGAGTATCTCGCTCAAAAAGAAGATATTCAGATGTGCCCTAACTCAATGCACCTTTTGGATCTATTAGAAGACATAAATGACTAAGTTGAAGTTTTGGATCAAGGCATGACCAGTTACCAGTCAACCGAAGACATGTGTGAAACAATCAGTCTTTTACACTACTCAACACTTACTGGAACGATTGAAGATGACATGTGGATAATTGATAGCGGAGCTTCTAGGCACATGACGAGAGATCAAGCTAGACTCTCAAATCTAAATGAGAAGAATACCTCATACAAGGTAAAGCTTGGAGACAAAACCACTTACCCCGTGGAAGGATTTAGACAAGCCACCATCAAAATGAAAACATGTAGTTATGTTCACTTAAGCAATGTTTTATATGTACCTGGTTTAGAAAATAATCTTGTATCAATATCTTGCCTAGAAGACAAGGGAAACATAATAGATTTCGTGGATGGAAAAGTGTCATCATGGCATAAAGACTCCAACATAGAGAATGCCAGGGTTATCGAAAGTCATGAAGGAAATTTGTACAGACTACTAGAACAAAATGAATAAGCTCTTATACATGATGAAGTCAACCCTAATGAACTTTGTCACAAAAGGTACACTCATATTAATTATCAAGCATTACCCTTTCTCAAAAGAATGGTTTAAGGAATACGATAGTTGCATTCTACACACGAAAGAATCTGCAAAGGATGTGCCCTTGCGAAGAATATCAAGAAACCATTACCAAGCAACAATAACAGATCTAAGGAGATTCTAGATCTAATACACTTAGATGTTTGCGGTCCGATGCCAGTAAAATCTCTAGGAGGATATTCTTACTACGTAATCTTCATAGATGACTATTCAAGAAAGACTTGGCTATACCTATTGAAGACAAAATATAAAGTATTCAACAAGTTTCAAGAATTCAAAGCAGAGATAGAAAACCTCACGAACAAGAAGATCAAGACATTAAGAACAGATAATGGAGGAGAATACACCTCAAAGGAATTCGTTGCATTCTACAAATCGATAAGGATTAGGAGGGAGCTGACTGTTCCTCATAATCCTAAAAAAAATGGTGTAGCAGAAAGAAATAATAGATCTATTGAAGAAACCATAAAAGCCTTACTGAATTATCAAGGTTTGTCCATGTTCTTATGGGGAGAAGCAACAATGACAACAATATATGTGCAGAACAAAATTCCTCATCGTATATTTAAGAACATGACACCAGGAGAAGCTTTCTTAGGTAAGAAACCTAATGTGGAAAATCTAAGAATATTTGGATGTCCCGTTTACTCCCACATTCCCAAGGACAAGAGGAATAAACTACTTGATCATCTTATGGAGCCATGTGAAAACATTGATTCAGATATCATACCTAAGACTAAGAAAATACCATCTTGGCTTGAAGCTACCTTACAAGACGCATAAAGACTCAAGGTTCCAGAAGGAACATTCAGAAAGAGTAAAAGACCTAAAATATTCTCAAGTTATGCAGCATACATGAAAAAGATTCTAGATGAAGAACCTACCACATTTGAAGAAGTAGTTCAAAAGGAAAAATGGAAAGAAGCTATGATGGAAGAGCATCAATCCATTATGAAAAATGAGGTATGGGAAATCGTACCAAGACCTAAAGAAAAATCGATGGTAACTTCAAAATGGGTGTACAAGATCAAACATACAGAGGACAGAAGCGTGGATAAATACAAGGAAATATTCGTAGCTAGAGGGTTCTCCCAGAAGGAGGGAGAAGATTATAATGAAACGTTTGCTCTGATGGCCAGATATACTTTCATCAGAGCCATCATATCTCTTTCCGCTTCCATGGGATGGAACTTACATTAGATGGATGCAAAGACAACTTTTCTCAATGGAGCTATTGAAGAAGAAGTATATATTGAACAACCTCATGGGTTTGAGGTACATTCCAGAGACACTCACGTTTGTAGATTGAAGAAATATCTATATGGACTCAAGCAAGATCCAAGGGCTTGGTATGCCATAATGGACAACTATCTAACAAGACTTGGTTTTTCCAAGAGTCATACAGATCCAAACCTTTATTACAAAGTCGTGGACAATGCACCTGTGATTCTACTATTATATGCTAACGATCTATTCATAACTGGTGAAGAATCTCTCATTATCCAGTGCAAGAAGGAATTAGCTTCTGAATTTGATATGAAAGATCTAGGTCTCATGCACTATTACTTGGGACTAGAAGTATGGCAGAAGCGTGGTGAAGTATTCCTCAGACAAGAAAAGTACACAATAAAGATTCTTCAGAAATTTGGAATGATGGATTCTAAGTCCATGGACACTCCTATGACTGTAGATATAAGAAAAGTGAAAGTTCCAGATTCTGATCCAGTAGATCCATCTCTATATCAACAACTAATTGGGTCATTGATGTATGTGGTAAATACTCGACCAAACATTTGCTTTGCTGTGAATACACTAAGCCAGTTCTAGGTGGAACCAAGACATGAGAATTGGATAGCTACAAAACATGTATTAAGATATATTTGTGGAACAATAAACTATGGTTTGAGATATACCACATCCAACAATATACAACTTCATGGATTCACAGACTCAGATTGGGCAGGAAGTGTAGTAGATAGAAAGAGCACTTTAGGTATGTGTTTCAGCTTGGGCTCCGCTATGATATCTCGGGGCAGTATGAAACAAAAGTCTGTCGCACTCAGCACAACATAAGCATAGTATATGGCAGCATGTGAAGCATGCACTGAAGCAATATGGTTAAGGAAGTTAATCTCTGATTTATTTGATTAGATTTCAGAATCAACCATAATATATTGTGATAATCAGAGTTGTATAAGATTGATCTGTCGGATCTCAACATATGTGCATGTAAAAGCTATGAATTCTTATCATTAGTTTGCAATTTGATTATTTAAAAAAAAACATTAATATGTTTATTAAATGTTGAAATCTGCAAACTGAAAGCAATAGAAAGAGAATATGAAACAAAAAATGAGAGACAAGAACAAAAGAGTTTGATAATGGAGTTCACCCCATTCACTGGGCTACATCTCCGGGTCCCTCTCCAATGGGTACCGATCCATTAATATCTTCAAAATGGTACAAATGGCATTGGAATCTCTGCAAATCAACTTCAGCAGATGCAGAACATAATGCTGGTCAAAAGCCCTCAAGACCTCCTCTCTTGAAAATTACAAATTGGCCTTCAAAAAGGAAAAGAAAGCCAAATAATTACAGAGAAACAATAAACTTTAACATAAACAACATCTGGACAATTTACAACAAAGCGCTCTGTGGCGCAATGGCTAAAATTTTTGGTTAAATAGTTGCAGGGCGCAGGTTCAAACCCGACTTTGGCGCATTTAGTTCTATCTCTGCGCGATTCTAATAACAAAATGATATATTATGGGATTCTAAACAAAGCCTATGCTCCGGACTTCGTGGCTAGCAAAAATGTGGTAAAACTCTCCCATTGGGAGGTCGCGCGATCAAATCTCGGCGTATCCGTTTTGGGCATATTATAGTTGTATTTTTTTGATATATATTAACCATAATATATATGGTATTTAATACCAAAAATCCCGCGCACATATTATAGTTGTTTATTTTTTTTTGATATGTATTAACCATATTATATATGGTATAACCACCACACAATATAATTTTGATATGGTTTAATATTATACACTTAACCATGCCAAAAATTGCGTGCATATAGTTATAATATGGTTATTTTAAACCATTATATATATGGTATACAACATTTAAATGCGCCACCTAACCTTAAAATTATACTTTCATACCAATGTTTTAGCATATGATTGCTATGACATGCCACATCACGAAGCTTCCATGTGTTTCCTTGACCAGTTGCCACGTCATCTCTTTGACTTTGACTTTTTTTTTTAACTGTCGCATTCGAACTTCAACCAGCCATAACTTCTTCTTATGAAGTCCGTTTGAAGTGATTTTTGCGCCGTTGGATTCATGTCGACGAGCTCTACGCCATTGTACCATTTATTTCCAATTTTGGATCAGTCAAATTCTCAATGAAAAATGACCCCCTGGATCATTCCTCCCCATTGAAGAGATTTTGGACCCCAAAAGCCTTTTATTCTGAATTCAAGCAAGAACATGTTCATCTCGCCTGTCCTGTATCTTTCATCCATTTTTCCTGGAACCTGTACATTTGTCTCATCACAACAATAATCATAATTGCATTGACATTACTGAGCACATTAATCCCATTAATTATCACATCTTCATTCATTGCTTCTGTAATCAACCATACACTACTGAACAGTAGAAAGCTGAAAAACAAGACTGAATATAAAGACATGAAAGAGAATGCACCCACATCATGCTTTTCCTTCCAGACAGGAACAATGTTCATCATAGAGTTTTGATGCATTGACACTTCCATTTCATGCTTAAGATTACTTTCTTCCCTAGTTTTCATAGATACAAGTGTCAAATTCTTGCTTGCATTAACTACCATTTTCAATTGTCTTGTAGTTACAAAAGATCTATTGATTTTAATTGAATGAGAATGCACAATGTATTCGATTCCTTCCTTAAACAGACGATACTGATTTTGTTCCCTGTAAAAGATTGCCTTTCTATCATATAAGTACGGGCTTCCCAACACAATCCCACAGATGTCTAATGGCACCACATCAAATTCAACCTCATCTATGAACTTAGATGTTATTGCAAACTTTAAAGTGCATTGTTTTGTTACTTGCATTCTTTTATCTTTGCACACCCATCCCAACGGATAAGGCTTCTTATGTGGTTGTGTTTCCAATCCCTGTTTAACAATCTCTTCTGAAATTAGATTAACTTGAGATCCACTATCTATGAGTGTGTCAATCTTAGTTTGTTTTGAAATAACCCTTATATGAAACAATTCACTCCTTTTATCATCTTCCAAATCAACATGCTTTTTAGAAGTAGAAGCACATGAAGAACCAATGCTAGAATTATTGCCAACAAGAGCTTTACCTTTCAAACCCACAACTTTTACCTTTGTTTCATCATCAGAATCTGATCGAAGATCTTGAACGATGGCTGTGGCTTTTTGCTTTCCTTTTGTAACCTTAAACCATTTTGGTTTCAATTCTGGATGCAATATCCAACACTTTGCATCATCATGTCCTTTCTTCCCGCAATG
>JASDQU010503867.1:55860-65933 GCA_032191745.1 Picea mariana
GGGGTGGCCAGAGCACTAAGAATGAATGCCTCTGAGCCTATGGTTGGGTGGAAGGACGAACGCCCACAGTCAGTTAGTTGGCTACCACCTGTAATAGATAAGTAATCACATATCTTGTGTATTTAAGTGGTAACTGTGAATTAAAGTTGGATATCCTATGAATGTTGCAGGGATGGATATGTTTGCTTAGTGATTTATATGGTATCCCTTCAATTCTGCCTAATTGTGTATTTAAGAAAATAAGAAATTCTCTGGCTTGTACACGTAAATGCTTGAGCCCTATGGTGGCTCAAGTTAAAATAAATGAACTGTGAATTTGTTGACTTTGCGTATAGCCTCATGTGTGCATGCTGACACTCCTAGTCGTTCTGAAGGAAGGGATCGGTCAAAACACAGGAGAGGTACTGCATGTGTGCACAGAACCTCTACGAGGCGTGCAGGGATCGAGAACCCCTTTAGTGCTAAAGTTGATAGATGAGCGCAAGAGGTGCGCAGAGGATTTATGTAAGCGTTAAGTTTAGGAGAATTAGCACAAATTACCTAGGTACTTAAGGAGCTGGCAAAGATCAGGAGGTGAAACCCCCCGAAGTCTCGAAGTTAATCTGGGTCGTAGATCTGAGGATGCCTGGGAACTATCCCGACCGTCGGATCTACGATATAGTCAGTTCAGTGTTGACGACTTCGAGAGGACAGAGGTTTGGTAGCACCAAAACCCCCGAAGTCTCGAAGTCCCAAAGTTGATGTGGACCGTGGATCTAAGGATCCTTCGGGATCCTTAACGACCATTCGATCGTGGGGATGCGAGTATTGACGTCGAGATCCTGTGGGAGCCCATGTGTCGAGTGACAAGGTTGTCGGGTGTCCCTCTCGGAGTGGTACACAGTGGGATCCAAAGGACCCTTGAACGAAAGTTACGATCCGAAGAGCCGAAGCAGATCTGAGCCGTCCAAGCCAAAGGGACAGGTGTCGTCAGATCCTGCACTTCAGGTGAAATCACTTTGGGAGAAAAGGGGATGTGTTGAACAAGAATTCCCGAAGGCCGAAGAGCCGGAGTTCATCTGAGCCATACGTCAGCTGAGGACAGATGTCAGCAAATCTTCCATTTCGGGAGATAGCCACTTCGGAGGAAAGTGGGGTCACGCGGGTTGAGAACTCCCGAAGTAAATCGTGACCGTCGATTTGAGAGACACGCGTCGACAGATCGTCGACTTCGAGTGAAATCATTTCGAGAGAAAGCGAGTGGAGAGAGGTTGAAACTCCTTAAGCCCAAAGAGTCGAAGTAATTTATAGCCATTAATCTGTGGGAGACATGCGTCAACAAATCGCGTACTTCGGAAGCGGGGAGAAAGCAACGCAGAGTAGAGGGACGCCCGAAGTGGATCCCCACCATCGAATGAGAGGGACGCGTGGCGCACGATCCTTAACTTCGAAAGAAAACACTCCGGGAGAAAAGGTGGTGTGAGCGTCCAGGACTCCCGAACGTCGAAGTCCCGAAGTGGATCCGAGCCGTTGATTTAGATGGACGCGTGGCGCCTGATTTGGAACTTCGAGTATGGAGTACTTCGAAGGAAAAAGAGTTGTTGTGCTCGGAACTCCGGAACGACGAAGTCCCGAAGAAGATCATAACTGTCGATCACGAGGGACATGTGGCACTTGATCTGTAACTCTGGGTACGAAGTACTTGATCTGTAACTCTGCTATGATGGGAGTGGACAATGGCTTTTCAGAAATCCCCCCAGTGGAAAACCAAAACCTACAGACACAGGCTTGCTAGGGCACCCTGTCAATCCCCCCAAACATAGTCAAGTGAGCAAATGTAAGATCCAAGCAGTTTTTAGAGATAAGAGGAATCAGATGCATATATTTAAAGGTTTCAATGATCAAAAGTGACACATACCATGATACCTGGACCAATTACCTCATGGAGAAAGAACCTCTTCTGATACAGGACCAATCCGATGGTGATGGAAGTTGTTGCTACTGTCAAGACAAAAATGATGGGAGAAAAAGATGGGCCCTCTAGGGCCATGCTCAGGTCAATCCTGCTCTCGGTACTCCATGTCTAGGATCTATGGGCCTCGAGACATGATCTCCTAGTTATCCCTAAAAAGTGGGGATAACAACCTTGACAGAGAGAAGAATTCTGGTAGCAAATCAATAGCCAACCAAGGCTAATGCACCAAGCAAAGATAACCAAGACTGATCAGAAAGTCCAACCCAGAAAGACCGAAATTACAGGTTGCAGTAACTACAGCTGCAACTCCTCCCCAGACTTGCGCAATACTGGATTTCTGCAGTTGCGACTTGTGTGCTCCAAATGAGCTCTGGTGCCTTATATTTATATTGCTCTCTCCAGACTATCTGGGTCAACTTCTCTTTTTGGAGGCTAAAGAATCAATATAAAATATTCTCTTTAGTCGACTTTACTTCTAGGGTTATGTCCAAATCTTTTAGGGTTCTTCTTGCTTCCTGGAATATTCTAATCTCATCAAAGGTCACAAGTGGAGGTTAATACCTCCCACAGTTACCATAATATCAAGTTTCAACACCTTGCTCCATGAGATACAAGTCAGTATTATGGTGAGCATTATTTCAATATTTAAGCCATTTGAGTATGTTGTATCTTAGATTTCTCTAGATTTCATGATATACACTTGGACATTATGCTTTTTCCCCTGCTTCACCTTGGTGGTTGACATTGTGTCATAGTAAGTGGTCTTCCTTGGGGATGGGTTTACTACTAGGAACTCCCTTAAAGAGTCATCGTATCGTTCTCGACCATACTTGCCACTTTCCATCATTATTCCCCTCCATTTCCTTATCTCTTGGGATTTTAGGGTATATTGACCCAAGAAGGGGTCGTCCCTCATTCTATGGGAAGAAGGGGTTGAAGGCCCAAAGGGATTGATGTTGGGTAAAAGATGTTGAATTATTGTAACTTCAAAGAATATTCTACTTATATTTGAGTCATTATTGTATATATCAAATCCCCTTTTGTGGATTGATCAAGTTGGGTCTTGTATAAGATCAAATCCCCTTTTGTGGATTGGTCAACATGTATTTGTATGGTGGTGTTTGTAAAGTCAACCCCTAGTAATTGTAAAGTGGTTTTAGCCACTTCTAGGAGAAGTTGGCTCCAACAAGTGAAGAGTCACAACCCTAGCGCCACCTCACAACTTGTATTTATATGTGAGGATGATGTCTCATTTGAACACACTTATCACACTAGCTCTGCAGCTATGAAGAAGTGTGCAAGTCTTGGAGTAGCTGCTGCTGCAACTAGGGGTAACGTCAAGGAGGGTTCTTGGTCTATGTCTTGGTATTTCTTGGTTAAGTGGTGCGCTACTCTTCCTAGTGAAGAAGTAGAGGAGGATCTTTTGTTTGGTCTTTGGTCTATCTATATTGAGGACGTTTTCACTAGGTTTTCTCCACCATGAGGGTTTCCCAGGATAATCCGTGTGTCTCTATTGGTTTTGTGATTGCCTCTCTTTCAATGATCTTATTTATGCAGCTAATGTGTTAAATGATTATAATAATAAAGAAGAACTGCAATTGCTAGCTGTATAAGTAAAACTTCAACATGGTATCAGAGCCGACCTAAAAGTGACCAACTCACTTTTTTCCTATGGTCAAACATGAGGTTAGACCCCAAGGGGGGCGAAATTAAGGTTTAGGTGACTTTTTTTCACTTAAACTTTTTAATTCCCACATGTCAATTAGCTAGGGAACACCACTTTAAGTTGTTGGCTAAGCAAGGGGGGATATTTTAAGTGGAAAATTATTTTTCCAACTTAGGAAAAAGGTTAGGAAACCTTTCCCACTCTCTCTCAAACCTTTTTGCTTAATTATTTACAAAAATTGTCATTTTGACTTTGTCAATTAAGCAATTAAATTGTTGACTCTAGAATGACTTGGACTCCTCATGGACAATGACCTAGCAAAACTTGTCCAATTGAGCGGAAACTTGGTCCAAGGGTGTAGGGGGTTTCATTCCATTTCTTTTGAGTACTCATAACCCTATCAAAAATCCCAAGGACCTATTTTTTACATTTTTACATCAAAAATAATTAAAAATACCTTTAATTGGGTAATTTTAAAAAATTAAAAAAACTACTTAGACTCGACGGAATTCCGCAAGACTCTAGGAGATGTCTAGCATGGTCATTTACAATATTCCTAGACCCTAGTCACCCATTGGGCTCGATCATTAGAACGCCTTTCACCACTTTGGAGGATTATTGTGGGAGTGAAAAACTCAAGGGTAATTAAAAAGGTTGGTTAGGCCAAATTAATTACCTGAGGAAAAAAAAACACTTGATGAAAGGACTTCTCTAATGATAAAGTCCTAGGCAACTAACCTACAATATGATCCATGCAGACCCATTACATTATTATCCCACGCGGGGAGCGGAAATTCCAGTTACAAAAAGATGTGTCGAGGCCAAAAATGCCTTGTAGAACCAGTAAGTCTTCAAACTTTGTTGCACCATCAGGTACATAACTTCATGGCACATGGAGTTGACTCCCTAGTTGAAATAGGTGGTCAACAAGGTCTATAGCCTATCTTATTTTAATCAAAAAGAGAGGGAAAAAAGAAAAATGAAAGCATAAAATCTTAGTATGTGGCTGTAAATTAATTTGAATTTTAAACATTATAAAAATGTTTCCCTTGGCTCTCCAAAAGGATTTTGCTATTAAAAGACTTTGAGCTAGCAAACTTTAACATAAACAGTGGCATTGCCTATTCAGTAACCTAGAAATAAATAATCTCTTAAAAATACCTTTAGGATTACCATTAGTAAGGAAAGAGGTAAAAATGATATATGAGATATACAAAAAAAATCAACAACTTCTAGGGCACATCAGTTGCAAGCTCTATAATTATAATATAGTGGGAATAGGATCAATGAAAGAGATTTTCATAGAGAGAAGGACGAAATAATCATGCAGAACTGAGAAAACTTACACAAGCACATGCCAAAATGTAATACAACTAGTCAATTGTAGGAATAGACGTTTGTCAAGCATTGTCTGTGGCCCAGATTGGAATCCAAACACATGTGCCAATGTCCAATGATATACTTGACACGGTAAGCAAAAGGGAGGGAGCAATCATTACCAAAGAGAAAGAAGTCAAGCAATTTCACTTAAGCAAGGACCAGTGTGAAATACATACAGCAGCCTGGCGACCAAAAGAAGAAATGTTCCATCCTTTGGTCTTGTGCAGGGAAAACATGGTAAAGTTCCAGAACAGAGAAAGGGGAGTAAAATGTTTATGATTCTGATATGTTTTTGCTTAGACCCAGATCCTCTAACCTTTGGTACATGGTCTGGACTCTGTCTATGATCTGAATAGTATTTGTTTGAGAAGCATGTCTAACAAACTAAGACAAGAAGTGTAAATTTCTAGCTTATCTATATAATAAAATTGATCAAGTTACTGAAAAATATGGTCGACTGCAAAAGGCAATTTTTATAGGGAAAGCACAATAACCCTTCCATATATGAATGGAACAATAAGTGAGAACATGGGACCCACGAACACCTACCAAAGGTTAGAAATTAATTAACACACCATGACCCCCAGAATAAGATGTGATATATATATATATATATATATATATATATATATATATATATATATAAAAGAGTGAATAGGAAAAGCATGTAACCATGATTACCTCCATGGTATTATCTATGTAACAAAGTGGTTACCTTAGTTTGTTTGAAAGCTAACATTCGCCGATATTGATGCCGTGCTTCTGGATATTGGATCATAGACTGAACCCGTGCAAGAGCCTTTTCTATACCAGCTTCAGTTTGCTTTCTTGCAGCTCGCAAAAAATTATATTCATCATTTTCAATGTGATCAGCAACTGGTGCACGTGAATCTTCAATAACTTTATCTGCTCGAAAACCACGCAATCCAACTCCCTTACGTCTCCAACGCAAGATTGCTTTTTCCACAATCCCAACTGACCAAATGATCTTTCTGTAATTTTTCCTGACCTGATGCCCTCTTACATGTGCCTGTATAACACAAAAGAGGTTAGAGAGCTATTTTTACATTTTTCATGAAATAAGCTAGAATAATACTAAATAACCAACAAAATCATCCCAATATGATTTGGAAGTAGACGATTCATCAACATGAATAAAATCACCACAAAATATATTTACTTCCCTCCTGTGTGAAATCTCCAGCATAATAAATTTAAACAAAGATCACGGGGCTATTACCTCGATGAACATCAAGGAGCCACCAGTCAATATTGCATAAATATAATACTCATCCCGGTTTATTCAAGTTCCATTTACATGCCACAAAATGCATCATATTTGATTCAACCTTAAAGCATTTATATGACAAGAATATTATTGGTGATTCTATAGATTTTCAAAGTCTACCTTCTAGTTTTAAAAGAGTTATATATATTTTTAAATAAATTATTTTTAAGTTTCAGCAGCTCCTTGGATGTTATTTCCTTATGCATCATTCATGTGTCCATCGATTCTGTAAAATTTTTCCGTAGAGAAACAGGGATGGGGTTTCCTATGAACATCACTATAAATCTAGAACGAACCTAACTGGCACAAAAACAATTCAAAACAGCGTAAATCACCTCCCAAACCTGCACTTCAAATTACAAAGCCCTGAAAACAAATGCAACCCTAGGGGTACTCAGGAAGGTTACCCAATGTCACTTCAGTAATACTTCCTCTCACTTTGGGCCAGCTCTTCTCCATCTCAAGGGGGGAAACCCTAAGAAAGACTGATATTCTTTGTTATAAATGGGTAAAGAATAGATCAGTGTCAATCCAATTGGGTGATGGAGTTAGGGTAAGATTCAAGAGGGTTCGATTTAAAGTGAATGGAGCCGCAACTAGGCTGTTAATAACATCTACTAATTAACCAAATAAAATTCATCAATATGCAGAAATAAAGAAAGGGCCCTTCCAAAGGTGCGCCTTACCAAACCATTACAGATCAGCAATAAAGATGTGTGATCAGAACAAATAAACAAAGCAGCAGCCTCTCAGATAGTAGAAATGACAGCAGCAAAACACTATATTGATAAATGACTAACAAGAAGTAAGGAGGATTTAACCTCAACCTTAACTCTTCTTTATGGACCAAAATAGCCCTTCCACAAAAGGTCTTTACAGCAGATTTATAAAAGCAACTTCAGCAACAGAATTCAGCCATAAAAGATGAAAAGATGATGATAAACCTCACATAGAATAAACCCTTAACTTGTAGACCTTGTGGACAGTTTCATGAGGAATCAACTTGCCAAGTCTTTCTTCAAGTTTRTAGTGAAATGGGACCTTATAGACCAGAAAATGAACAAGTAAATATGTTTGGCCATGAGTATAATGTTGRCATGTRTGAATGGATGGATTTGATGGAGCATAGTGAGGGGGTAAGTTGCATGAATAATGTTGTTGTGGATAAGGCAACAGAAAAGTTTGGTCCTAAGCCTACTCCACAACAAGTGTCAGAAATGGCTAGATATAGAGRCATTACTTATCAAAGGAATGGAAACAATAATCAGGATAGGCCTCAAGGAAGTATTTTGGGAATACCTCCTCCCCCTCCTAAAACAATGGTTCACACAAGTTCAGATTTAAATATTGACTTAGTAGGGTGGCTAAATAATGCAAAGATGTTGGTACCTGTGTCAAAAATAATGAATATTCCATCTCGGAGGGAGAAGTTACTCAAAGCTATAAAAAATCCTTCTCAGAACAATGTTGACATTCCACCAGCAGTGGCTTACCAGGATGCACCTGTTATTTTGCAGAATATGGATAGAAGAAATGAAAAGAATGGACCATTTTACCTTTCTTTGCTCATGAATGATTATATTCTTCACAATTGTATGCTTGATTCCGGAGCAAGCTCACATGTTATGACTAAGAGAGTAATGGAACAAATAAACTTAAAGATCTCGAGACCTTATCATAACATTTGTGCCATGGATAGCAAGACGATTAAGGTGCATGGTTTGATTAAAGGCTTACAAGTACACTTGGCTGCATTCCCAGACATCATGATAGAGATGTGTTAGAATTAGTAGAGGGGCTGCGGCTCAATTTGAGGGACAGATCTGCATAGGAGAGAGGTAGCGGCAGCTTAGGAAGGAGAGATGGAAGCTACACTTCACTGCTCATGAGTTAAGACAGAAGAACAGGTAGAGAAGGGCCGAGCCACCACACAAAACTCACACAGTTACAACAAGGGAAGCCGCACCACACTAGTCTTCAAGGGTAGCCGCAGCAACACAGTCCAAGGGGAGCCGCACCACACTAGTCCTCAAGGGGAGCCGCAGCAACACAACAAACACTCCAACAGCAAATGAAAAGAGGGCCGCAGCAAGAGAGAGGATCCGCTCACCTTAGAAACTCAAGAGCATAAAAATAAAAGTGTGTGATGTGAAGGGTAGAGGGTAGGTTATTTATAGTTTAGGCTAGGGCACAAATAAAAGTAAAGTTTAAATTAAAATGTTAATTATAACATGTTTAAATTAATTTAGCTGCCGTCTCTCCTTCCTAAGCTGCCGCTACCTCTCTCCTATGCAGATCTGTCCCTCAAATTGAGCCGCAGCCCCTCTACTAATTCTAACATGGTATCAGAGCTAAGGGTGTGAAGAGAGCTCAAGGATCTAATCTTGAGCCTACACAGATCCACTTTGTTAGGGTTGTTTTGCAGATATCAGTCATCTAAACTAACTCAGATCTAAGCATGGCTTCTTCATCAGTTAAAGCTGAAGACAGACTTGTAGGGGCTGCAAACTTTAATGCTTGGAAATACAAAATAATTAACATTCTTGAAGAGAATGATCTAGAAGATTTTATCTCTAGGGAGATTGAAGAACCTACCACAAACACAACAAGGGCAGCATATAAAATAAAACAAACCAAGGCTAAAAGAATCATTTTTTATTCTATCAAGAACAACATGATGCCCATCATTGGTCATCTAAGAACTGCCAAAGATTGTTTTGATGCTTTGGCAAACCTCTATGAGAAGAAGGCACCTACTCAGAAAAGAATTTTGAAGAAACAATTACGTACCTTGAAAATGGGAAAGGATGATACAGTTGCCACCTTCTCCAAAATTGCTCAAACCAAAGATCAGCTTATTGCAATAGGAGTTCCGGTAGATGATGATGACCTTGTTCAAACAGCATTTGATGGACTTCCTGATACTTGGGGAGTTTTTCTTGCATCCGTGAATGGAAGAGAATCCCAACTAATTTTGAAAGATTGTGGCAGGACTGTTTAGAAGAAGAAGGAAGACTAAACAGCATAAATGACTATCCAATTCTGAAAGATCGTGCCCTTGCAGCAAAGACCAAAAAATGGAAGAAGTTCCCTAAGTCAAAAGGCAAAGGTAAGAAACCCCAAGGTAAGCTATCTCATCTCAATCCTCATTTATCTAAAGTTAAATGCTTCAACTGCAATAAGCTAGGACATTATGCAAGAGATTGCAGGAGTCCTCCCTCTCAGCAGAAAAGAAGAGGAAGATTTCACGCCTCAGTTGAGAGGCTAAACCCCAAGAGGAGCCTCAAAGAAGACAAACCAAAGCTGCCACCAAAGAGCAAGAACAACATAAGGAATATGATCTCATCTCAGCTCTTTCCGGCACTATCACCAAGTCAGAGGAGATTTAGCTAATAGACAGCGATGCTTCCAGACACATGACAGGCTTCAAACAAAACCTTGCAAACTATCAAGACAATAAATACAAGGCAAAGGTTGCACTAGGTGATGATGGCACCTATAACATAAAAGGTTTTGGCTCTACCTCTTTCCGGTTTCACTCAGGTAACATCTTTCACATTGATGAAATTCTTTATGTACCTGGTCTAAAGAAAAATTTAATCTTTGTTCTAGTTTTAGAAAGTAAAGGTTATTTAGTAGCTTTCTCCAAAGGAAAGGCCCTCTTATGGTCCTCAAATGAAGATTTAAGTACTGCTATAACCATTGGAACTCGTGAGAGTGGACTTTATAAGATTTCAGGTCAGGTTATTCAAGCTCTAGTTCATGAGACGATCAATCCCTGCGAG
>JASDQU010503868.1:30609-44241 GCA_032191745.1 Picea mariana
TTTAAAATATATATATATATATATATATATATATATATATATATATATATATATATATAATTTTCTTATAAAGTTTTATATTTTAAATTCATTATCATCAATATTTAAACAAGTTGTCAATTGAACAATTCAAAAGTTTCCTTATAAACAGTGTCACAACTTTTAATTATTTCTATTAAATTTGTGTCTATCATCAAAATTTCACCTACATCGTATTTTTACATTTATATGTATTTTTACATTTATATGGCTAACTTTTAAAACGAAATTATAATAATAAATACAAATTTAAAAACGGAACATATTTTCAAACATGAGTAAAGATAATTTTTTTATTTTCTTAACATTTATATGTTATTAATAAAAATTAATTTTTAAATTTTTTATTAATATTTTTAATAGATTTGGTTTAGATTATTTACAAATAAAATAAAATTGTATAACTAAAATTTTAAGTTAAATAATTTTTATTTTAAAAATTTTAAATTTATTTTATTGTTATTTTAGGAAGGAATTATTAATAACAACCTGAGTGGACCTAATAGTTAAGAACATATGTTTTCTCCTAATATACTATTATATTACATGATAACATTGCAAAATTACTTTTATAATTATATCATTGAATAAACTACCTTACATAATGATTGCAATTTTTTTTTTATAATTATATCATATATTCAATGAGGAGGTTTTCTTTTTTAAATAAAATAATTTTATTAAAATATATTAATAAAATAATATTTACATATATATAGTTTTATAAGAAATGGTAATTTTTCAAGTTTTCATAAATAAATAAAAAGGTTAAATTTGATGGAATAAATGTGCATAATGATTTTGTTTTTAAGATTATTTTTGCATGATGTTTAATATTTGTTTAATAAGTATTATGTATTATATATTTTTGTGTTCATTTTTATTGTGAATGCAAGAGTAAATTGTAATTTGGAATTATTATGGTATTAAAAAACTTGAAAATAGGAAGAAATAATGTCATAAGAGCAAAGTGAGTCACTAATTTTTATTAAATCAATGACGAGTACAATATATATGATGATATTCAGTATTAAATCAATGAGGAGTACAATATATAGGATGATATTTGGTTTAGATGGTTGGAACCATTATTTAGTTTGTGTATCCATGGTCTCTAGAAATTTATAATATCTATTGCATCATTTAGTAGATTTGGGTATAAATTTGGTAGTTATTTTTACATATGGGATGTATTTAAAAAAAAAACATCATATTTCAAGTTACTAGCCCAAGTACAATACGTTGAGCATTCATAGACTACAAGAAAATGGAGACTTCACGATTTCGATGAATTTTAGAAGAATATTTCTCCCAGTCATATTATCAATAAAACAAGGTTAAGAATACATACAATCAAGACTCATTAATAAAATTAGACATGTTTTCCTAGAATTCATGTCTGAAAGAAAGCCGACCATACTCCTCGGAGCATGATCGCTCTCACAGGATCTTCCTTCGTTCACGGTCCGAAGAACTCAACGGTTCTTTTATTTCCCTTGGGGGAAATCTGCACCCACAGTTCACTTCGCGCGACCCTCCTTCCTTGAATTATCGGAGGATCGAAACTTTGCGGCTTCGCGATTTCACGTATGCTCAATATGCTCTCGACTTACCGAGACCCGATGTGCTAGAAAATCGTTGACTTTCTCTCACCTTGTCGGGACTTCTATCCTTATCGCAACTTCAGCTGTATTGCGACTTCGCCACTCGCGGCGCCAAGTCCTCGGGATTCCAACTCCTGATGGCCGATATGTCGATACGGTCCTATCGCTCTTTCGTGACTTTCCACTTCTCGTCTTCATTGCTCGCGACCTCAACCGCCATTTTCTCTGTCTTCCGAGTCCCGATGTAACGAGACTCTGATACATGTGTGACCCATCACTTCAAATCCCCGCCACTTCTGTTGGGGATATCAGACCTTCGCATGCTCGTGAACCTGGACTCCAATATCTCGGTGCTCCTCGCTGGGAACCCCCCGATAACTTCTGCCACCTGTACTCCACTCGCTCCAACGGTCCCACACGGCTGACGTCACCGTCGGGATATCGCACCTCGTGGCCTCGTAACTCCCTTTGCCAATTTTTCGACACTCTCCTCACGAGATTCCGATAAGCGATCTCACAAATAATACAACGGCCCTGGCCGACTTGTATCAACGCTCTCCCTTCCTGAGCTTAGAATCCTTAAACGCTTCCACCGTAAACTTCTTGCACCTCCCCAAGATCCAGCTGCCTGCGTTACCTCGCGAAATCTCCTCGGATGATTTCGTCCATCCGTCTTCCATGTGAAAATCCATGAAAAGGAAGAAATGTCTCTCCATGAGACTCGTTGTCTTCTCGCCAACCTGTGATGCTTCCCTCGATCGTTCAACAGCAACTCCCCTGCACTTGTCCTTTAGTGATTTCGAAGGCCTACTCCTCCTGAGCTTATTCTCGACTTCTCAAGTCCTTTTGAGAACTTCTTGCGTGCACTCCGTATGGAAAATCTTCAAAAAAATTTAAGTGTTGAAGTCCTTTGACCCTGCACACTCCTGCAGCAGTAGTCTTTCAATACCTTGCTCAGAATCGCAACTTTGAGACTTCACTTGGCCTGCGCAACCCTTGCATGGCACTGTGCTTATCTGCACTCTCGAGGAAATGAGAATAAAAACTATCTCCAAGTGAACCCTTTTGTCGACGCACCCCTTGCGGACAATTTGACTGCACTCTCTGTAGGAATCCTCTGGCTTACTTAGAGAAACAATTGAAACTCATTAATTCTCTCTCTCAAACTTCAATTCAACCATGAAATCACATACACAACATATCAAAGTAGATGTATGACAGAAAGCAAACATCCATGAGCATGACATCATAAATACACAGAGAAACAACACATAACCATGGAATTGAATCAAAGCTTTCTTCTATTAATTCAATATCTGTACATGGGTGTTCTCATACAATTCTCTGCTTGCTCTTCTTCTTGCTCCTATTTGATAATGTTACAATGTAAAAAGGAGGGTGTCTATATCCCGTTTCCCTCTTGCACTCTAAAGCTATCAAATCTAGAATTAAATATTCTATCTACTTTACCTTAGCTATCTTAAATTCCTCATCTACCTAAGGACGTGAGCTATCCGCTATCCACTCAAGGTCCATTACAATATACAAAGTGCGCTGCATTAACTCTACACATTAATTTTTGGCGCAAAAATATCAAGGTGGTTCAAAATTTGTGCTGGCGCTATCCAACTATATTTTCTGCTTCCGCGCTGGCTTACTTGACGAGTTGTCGATGCTCCTGCATCATACTCCTCGGCTTGAAAATTTTCATGGGCTCCTGTCCATGAGCTCCTGCATAGTCTGTCCATGATTTTGTATCACTGCTTCGCTCTCCCAGCTGGCATCCTCCACTGGGTGATTCTTCCATTTGACCAGATACTCCAAGTATTCCTTTCTCCTGGTGTTTTTACCCACTCTCTTGTCCAGTATGCATTCCATCTGTGGCTTTTCTGCTATCAGCATCTGCTTCATCCACTAGATCATTGGTTCCTCAGTTCTAGTTTCTGCTTCTCTAGCCTTGTATGGATATAAATCTGCCACATTGAATATTAGAGATATTCCGATGCCATCCAGCAACTCAATCTCATAAGCATTTTCTCCGAATTTCTTCAGGACCCTGCATGGCCCAATTTTCTTCATCTTGAGTTTGTTGTATGTTCCCCTTGGGAACCTTTCCCTCCTCAAGTGTGCCAGAACCAGATCACCAACTTCGAAATGAAGTTGTCTCCGATGYTGATCTKCTCTGCGCTTGTATTCCTGATTTGAATCTTGCAGTCGMTGCTTCACCTTACTGTGAAGTTCCTTCATCGYCTCAGTGAATTCTTATACACTAGCACTACTAGTCGTAGTCTGTTCTAAGTCTCGCAATTCAGAAACTCCTCTCGGCTGCATTCCATATACAACCTGAAATGGAATTTTTCCTGTACTTCGATTCACTGAACTCTACCTGTGGCAATATATTGTCCTAGCTGCCATGGTGCTCCATCACCAAGCTCCTCAATAAGTCTCTGATACTTTTGTTTACCACCTCTGTTTTCCCATCCGTCTGAGGATGATAAGAAGAACTAAACGCCAAGTTAGTTCCTAGATTTTTCCATAGCGTCCTCCAAAAATGCCCTATGAATTTCGTATCCCTGTCCGAGACTATGCTTCTCGGCAATCCATGAAGTCTAACAATCTCCTTGAAAAACAAATTCATGATATGAGTCCCATCGCTGGTCTTCTGACATGGAATGAAGTGTGCCATCTTTGAAAATGTGTCCACCACCACAAAGATGGAATCAACACCTCTTTGCTTCCTCGGCAAACCCAATACAAAATCCATGCTGATCGCCTCCCATGGCCTCTCTGGTATGGGCAATGGCTGATAAAAACCTGCATTCTACTTTCTACCCTTCGAATGCTGACAAATTTTGCACCTGTCAACAAACCTCTTGACCTCTGCTCGCATGCCTGGCCAAAAATGTGATTCGCTTAGCTTCGCGAATGTCTTGTCGTGGCCAAAATGCCCTGCTAATCCTCCATTGTGCTTCTCCTTTAACAAATTCTTCCTCATGGAGCAATTTGGAATACACAGTTGATTGCCTCTGAACAACAATCCTTCCTGGATCATATAATCTATCCACGGACTCCGATCTCTGAGAAATAGATTCTCAGCTACTTCATACGCTTCCCCGAAATATGCATCTCCTGCGTACATGTCCCTGAGATTTTCAAAACCCAAAGTTTTGACTCGGAACTCCTGCAAGCAAACATTTCCTGCTCAAAGCATCAGCCACTTTGTTAGCAGTACCCAAAATGTGTTTAATCACGAATGTGAAGTTCTGCATATACTCTACCCATTCCGCATGCTTCTGATTCAACTTCTCTTGTTGACTCACAAACTGCAATGCATAATTATCACTGTACAATACGAACTCTTTTGGGATCAAGTAATGCCTCCACTTCTTCAACGCCTGTATGATAGCATAAAATTCCTTATCATATGTGGAGTATTTTAGCTTTTCTTCATCCAACTTCTCGCTGTAATATGAGATTAGCCTGTCTTCCTGACTTAAGATTGCTCCTATGGCGTACCCACTTGCGTCACATTTCACCTAGAATGTCTTCTGAAAATCTGGCAACACCAACATTGGTTGCTCTGTGATCTTTTGCTTCAACAGATTGAAGCTCTTCTCAGCCTCAGTTGTCCAGTAAAAATATTTATGCCGCTTCTTCACTGTATCCATCATTGTTGCGCTAATTCCACTGAAATTCCCGATGAACTTCCGATAGAAACTAGCCAGTCCATGAAAACTTCTCACGTCGAAAACATTTCTCGATGATGGCCAATTCTTAATCACTTCTACCTTCTCTAGATCCATCTTCAACTCATTAGCCGAAATAACAAAACCCAAATAAATGAGCTCTGTCTTCATAAATGAGGACTTCTTCATGTTAATCAACAGCTTCTCCTGCTGAAGTTTTCTCATCACAATGTCCAAATGCTTCAGATGTTCAGCCTCTGATTTACTGTAAATCAGTATATCATCCAGATATACGACTACAAATTTTCCGATGAATTCCCTTAGGACTTCATTCATCAGTCTCATGAATGTGCTCGACGCATTTGTCAAGCCAAACGGCATGACTAGCCATTTGTACAAACCTTCGTTTGTCTTGAATGCTTTCTTCTATTCATTGCCTTCCCGCATGCGAATTTGATGATAACCACTCTTCAAATCAATCTTTGAAAAATAATTTGCCTCGCTCAGGCAATCCATTAGATCATCCATTCTCGGTAGTGGAAACTTGTACTTGATGGTAATTTTATTTATCGCTCTTGAATCAGTGCACATTCTCCAACCTCCATCTTTCTTCGGACTTAGCACTGTTGGAACAACACATGGACTCAAGTTTTCTCTGACCAAACCTTTGTCCAATAACTCCTGGACTTGCTTCTTTACCTCCTCATTTTCTTGCGGCGTCAACCTATACGTAGCTTTATTCGGCAAACTAGCTCCTGGTATGAGGTCTATGTGAAGACTCACACTCCTCATCGGTGGCAACGAAAGAGGTAATTCATCCACTATAATGTCAGCGAACTCTTCCAGCAGTTCCTGAATCTCATCTGGTAAATCATCCACTCTTGTGCTAGTCAGAACAATCCTCAGCTTTCCGACCACAAAGAATTGTGGATCTTCCTTCTTCTCCATTTCCGTAAGAAGCTCCTTCCTACTCATGAGAAGTATTGTGTTGCTTACTTCCGGCTTCACCTCTTTATCCTTTATCAGAAGAAACCTATGGGTTCTCCCATTCTTCTCCAGGGTATACGTGTTCATTCTCCCATCATGAATCACACTTCTGTCATATTGCCATGGTCTTCCCAGCAATAGATGACATACATCCATGGGAATAACATCACACAGAATCTTATCATTGTACCCACCTATCTTGAATTCAACTAAACACTATTTAGTGACACTCACCTGATGTCCCTTCTGTAGCCTGATACTTTATATGGACTCGGGTGATCAGTTGTCTCCAGCTCTAGTTTCTCCACCATCTCGATTGAAACGAGATTGTCAGTGCTTCCACTGTCCACAATAACCTTACATTTCCTATCCTTGGTCTTGCATGTGGTTCTGAATATTCTGGTCCTTTGAACTGAACTCTTCGCCTCCTTCTCAGGCATCAAAAGGACTTTATACATTCCAAGCGATCTTCCACCTTCTGCATCTTCAATCTCAGCATCACGCCTCTACGCTTCTGTGATGTCAGTTTCCCCAACGTCTTTCCTTTTTCTCTGGGCACTCGAATGACTTGTGCCCATTTTTCCCACATGCAAAACATGTGATTACTCCACCTCGGCCTCTTCCTCTACCTCTGGTATGAGGAAAAGTGTTTGCATTAGCGTAATCTCCTCTCTGCTCATTATGCTGCCCTCTCGGGTCAACATATGGTTGCCTCTGCGAGGTTCCACCTCTTTCAACCTTACCCTGAGGTTTCTTCCATTCCTCCTTGGGATTCTGGTATTTCTCTTGGGCAATTGCCTTGCCTCTGGGCTGACTTCTGCCTTGCCCTCGCTGACCTTGCTTTCGGCTCAGCTTCTCTTCAGCTTTCAGAGCCATCTGGTAAGCATCCTCCACCGTTCTGATGGTAAACATGCTTAATTCATCGTGAATGTCGTATCTCAGACCATTCAGATATCTGGCAACCTTCTCATCATTGCTCTCCTGATGACCTGCTCTGATGTTCAGTCGGTAGAATTCCTCAGTGTATTCTTTCACTGTCATCAGCTTCTGTCTCAGGTTCTGCATTCTCCTAAACATGTTAATTTGGTAGTCCCTTGGGATGAACTTTTCCTTCATCTTTGCAATCATTCGATCCCAGCTTTTGATCTTCTGCTTGCCTTTGCAGCATCTGTCATCTTGTAGCTCATCCCACCATAATGTTGCATGTCCTTTCAAGCGTGTGACATCATGTCTGACCTTCTTATCCTCTTCGATATCCTCATAATCGAAGTAGGTGTCAAGAGCTTGGATCCAATCCAAGAACTCTTCTATGTCTAGATTCCCCTCATAGACTGGAATGTCCATCTTCGCCTTTGCACCCATTCTGGCGATAGCTTTAATCAACTACTCGGTTGATGCATCCTCTACTGTGACCTCTTCTTCATGTCCAGCTTCCTCTTCAACTTCGGAATCACTATGATCCCCTGCACCAACTCCGCGTCTCTGAGCTGTTTCCATCTCCTCGAGCCTTGCTCGGAGATCTCTCATCTATCTCTCCATTTTTGGATTCCGTGCCTGCCTACCTCTTCTTCGCACCTCCCTGTCCTCTGGGTCCGGTGACTGTCTTTCTCTTCTTGGCGGCATGGAGAATATTCTTCTCTACTACGGAAAGCAAATATATTCCCGCTCTGATACCACTTGATATAAAGCTGACCACACTCCTCAGAGCACGATCACTCTCACAGGATCTTCCTTCGTTCACGGCCCGAAGAACTCAACGGTTCTTCTATTTCCCTTGGGGGAAATCTGCACCCACAGTTCACTTCGCGCGACCCTTCTTCCTTGAATTATTGGAGGATCGGAACTTCGCGGCTTCGTGAGTTCACATATGCTCAATATGCTCTCCACTTACCGAGACCTGATGTTCCAGACAATCGCTGACTTTCTCTTGCCTTGTCGAGACTTCTATCCTTATCACGAATTCGGTTGTATTGCGACTTCGCCACTCATGATGCCAAGTCCTCAGGTTTCCAAATCCCGATGGCCGATATGCCGATACAGTCCTATCGCTCTTTCGCGACTCGCCACTTCTCGTCTTCGCTACTCACGACCTCAACCGCCATTTTCTCCATCTTCCGAGTACCGATGTAACGAGACTCTGATACATGTGTGAACCGTCACTTCAGCTCCCCACCACTTTTGTTGGGGATATCGAACCTTCGCATGCTCATGAACCTGGACACCAATATCTCAGTGCTCCTCTCTGTGAAACCCCCGATAACTTCCACCACCTGTACTCCACTCGCTCTAGTGGTCCCACACGGCTAACATCACCGTCGGGATATTGCACCTCGTGGCCTCGTAACTCCCCTTGCCAATTTTTTGACACTATCCTCACGAGATTCCGATAGGCGATCTCGCGAATAATACAACAGCCCTGGCCAAATTGTATCAACGCTCTCCCTTCCTGAGCTTAGAATCCTTAAATGCTTCCACCGTAAACTTCTTGCACCTCCGCAAGATCCAACGGCCCGCGTTACCTCGCGAAATCTCCTCGGATGATTTAGTCTGTCCGTCTTCCGTGTGAAAATCAACGAAAAGGAAGAAATGTCTCTCCACGAGACTCGTTGTTTGCTCACCAACATGTGACGCTTCCCTCAATCGTTCAACAGCAACTCCCCTGCACTTATCCTTCGGTGATTTCGAAGGCCTACTCCTCCTGAGCTTATTCTCGACTTCTCAAGTTCTTTTGAGAACTTCTTGCGCGCACTCCTTATGGAAAATCTTCAACAAATTTTAAGTGTTGAAGTCCTTTGACCCTGCACACTCCTGCATCAGTAGTCTTTCAATACCTTGCTCAGAAGTTCAACTCTGAGACTTCACTTGGCCTGCGCAACCCTTGCACGACACTTTGCTTATCTGCACTCTCGAGGAAATGAGAACAAAAGCTATCTCCAAGTGAACCCTTCTGTCGACGCACCCCTTGTGGACAATTCGACTGCACTCCCTACAGGAATCCTCTGGCTCACTTAGAGAAACATTTGAAACTCATTCACTCTCTCTCTCTCAGACTTCAATTCAACCATGAAATCACATACACAACATATCAAAGCAGATGTATGACAGAAAGAAAACATCCATGAGCATAACATCATAAATTCACAGAGAAACAACACATAACCATGGAATTGAATCAAAGCTTTATTCTATTAATTCAATATCTGTACATGGGTGTTCTCATACAATTCTTTGCTTGCTCTACTTCTTGCTCCTGTTTGATAATGTTACAATGTACAAAGGAGGGTGTCTATATCCCGTTTCCCTCTTGCGCTCTAAAGCTATCAAATCTAGAATTAAATATTCTATCTACTTTACCTTAACTATCTTAAATGCCTCATCTACCTAAGGATGTGAGCTATCTTCTCAAGGTCCATTACAATACACAAAGTGCGCTGCATTAACTCTACACATTAATGTTTGGTACAACAATATCAAGGTGGTGCAAAATTTGAGCTGGCGCTGTCCAACTGTCTTTTCTGCTTCCGCGCTGGCTTAGTTGACGAGTTGTCAATGCTCCTGCATCAATGTCACACACTATAAAACCACAAAGGAAAATTAATTAAAAAACAAATTAATCAAGCTCCATCGTAATTTATAAATCTACTAGTAAAAACCATGTGACAACATGCACAACAAATATCATCAAAATTTATAATTCTTATTAAAATTAATGAAGAATTAAACATGGAGCACTCAACTGAGGATGGAAGACAAATAATGAGAAAGGAATTGTTGTCTCTTGCAAAAAAAATAATAATTTACAAACCCCATAGTCTACCACTTTTCCATTTAAATTAATAGCTTATTTATCTTATACAATGATCCTCTCTTCCTTAAAAACATAGATTAAAAAAATGTTTGAATAATGTATAATTTCACTTGGCACCTCAAGTTCTGGCTCATATTCGTTCATCATCCTTATCAAAGAATTGTATATGATGAATATAGTCATTGAATACTATGCCTTTAATAAGAATACCAAAAAAATCAGTATCCTTGCTCAACATTGAATCTTTGTTGGATCACTTCCATAGTGCTCGTAATTTGACGAAAATAGATTTCTCTTCCATTTATCATCATGTGAATATTTAGTATACTTAACCCCAAAACTTTAGACCAATCACATAAAATATAGTGCAAAACCCAAGAACACGATAGAAAAGAGAGATAAAGTCTAAGAAATATCTTTTTGATAATAAAAATAGAGAGCTATGTTCACATGTGTCTTCAAAGGGAAAAGATCCAAAATAAATAATCCAAATACAATAACAAATATTGACAGATCATTACATAACCTTCTACTCAATATAGGTCTATCCATAGAGAATATTAACTACCTACAAGCCCTTATAATGAGTGTTGAGTAGTTAATTTGGACTCTTTTCAATATGAATAGTCACCATATCAAAGAAAATTTGTCAAAGTGTTCATCATATATAAATCATATGCTTATCTTTTAGAAATACACCTTATCTTTGCACGCCCCACTTCTTCAAGTCAATGATATTAATCAGACATTTCCTTCCACATGTCTTTTGTGACACACTTCTTGGATCCTACAAACATGACACAAAACTTGTTAAAAAACAAAATATATTGTCTTCACAAATCCCCTCAACATAATCATATTTTGTAGCTTTGACTTAATTAATATTTTTCTATATGATATCTATTGAACAATTCTTTCTTAAACAAAGAGAAAAAAAAAAACCAACTATATTTCCTTCATTACTATCCACATTTTCAACTCTATGTAATTCTTTGTAATTCTTTGATATGCTATGTTGTTTCAACAACTTTCCATATCTTCCTCTACCTAATCCATTATTTCATTTAATTTATTATTCATACACATTATTTTCACATCTATTCATTATTCATGAACTAGGCAATCAATGATTTTATATCCTAGATTTTGTGTTATTTAAACAATTTCTTAACAAAAATGTCCTTACCATCCATTGACCAATCAACTTTCTGTTTTCCATTTTCCTTATGAATTTATGAATTGTAACTTACTTCTTACAAAAATTTTCTCCATGTTATCATATGTCTTTATGGAAATATTGAGTTCAATATTAACTCAAAAATATATGCATTCATGATCTTATTCAATCCCCTTACCTTGTGAAACGAACCTTTATCCTGCTAATTGAAAATAATCTTTCTTCGACATTTTATTAGTACTTGCTAAAGAAGGTAGTATAACAATGGGCACGATGTTAATTGACCTTCAAATTGCTATTAATTGACCCGTTTTGCACAAGAGGTATAATACATTTCCAAAGGTGTTATGAAATATATAATTAATTACATTTTATCTAAAATAAATTTTATTTTTTGAATTTTTTAAAATATTTAAATTATTTTTTCCATTGGCAAAGGGAATATGATGGGACATAATTGCCCCTAGTATGTTTCAATTTATAATTTATTTTTGGTCCTTTTTTATTTAAATTCATTTAAATAGATAAAATTGAAAAATTGGGCACACACCCATGTATATTAAATAATATAAATCCACATTGCCCACACTCTCTAACACTTCTACACTGAGGAAACTCTACAGTCCAGACTCTTCCATGAAGCTTTATAGTCGAGGTATCAAGGCTACAGTTGGTGCCACTCTACGATGGAGGTATCCATTTCATCAAAATAATATGCTACATCTTGCATGAAGCATTTATGAGGGAAAATTGCATGTGCGGCAGGTTGCACTACTGGAATGTATGAAGATTGTACCTAAATATAAACATATATGCTCATTCACTTGATGTTGCTGTTTTTGTTCTTGCATTTTTAAGTTTCTTCCTTCATTTGATGATCTGAATCTTCCCAGTGGACGTTTTTGGCTCTCAATTTCGATATTCTTCATTCACGGTTCTCGGGATGGTACCATTATCTCTAGCTTGAATATCATTAATGTATTTCAATGCAGAAATATAGTGAATATCATTAGTGTATTTCATGGAGGAGCTTAATGTTTTTTACAACGAATGTGCAACCTTGGTTTCTCTTCTAGCGTGCATTCATTAATCAATGCAATTTGCATTCTTAATATAGAATAACAATTCATTAATCAATGCAATTTGCATTCTTAATATAGAATAACAATTCATGGATGGTAAATTGAATGACTTGTGATTAATTTGGAGTTAATTAATTTGAAGTTGCTTCTTTGTCTTTCTCTATGTTGCAGTTGCTTTCTTGTTTTGCTTTATGTTGGGTGTCGCACCCTTTAGTCTACAACTTTTCTTAAAATTATAATTTTCTTTGAGATTGTTTTGAATTGACTAGTAACCATTTCAAATCCCATTTCTCAATAATTTTCTCAATAAATATGATAAGTTTGAGAAAAATTCAGCCTACATTATTGATTTTCAATAAAATTGTATGTTCTCTTATTGTTTTCTTAATATTTTTTGTAAATTTTTCTTAATATTTTTCATAAATTCTTTAACAAAGATGGGCTACAATAATATATCCACAATTTGTAATCAACATATCTATCTATCCACTTTTACAATTTTTTCTGTGTAAAGAAAAAGAACTATGATAAGTGTCTTTCTTCAACTATAGTATTTGCTAAGACGTTGAATATATATTATTTCCCAAATTCAAACATTTGAATACATATTTTCCTTTCAAATTTACATGACATAATAAATTCATTTCCATTGTTTTTTATCGATGAATTTATTGATATTATTATTTGCTACCAATGCAAATAATTCATTTTCATTGTTTTTCCCTGCATGAATTTATTATGGGTTACCAATGCTTATAAGTTATACACTTTGATTTCTATATCTTTATATATCTACAAATTTTTATTTCTGCTGGTGTTACCTTGAAGTGCTTCTCAAAAAGAGCTAGTAGATTTTAGTAGGGTTTATTCTTTCACAAAGCAAAATTGATCATTATTATACATGACAATTTTTTTTTTCAAAGCTAGCAACTTCAATTTTAAATGACAAATCTACATACGTGTGTGGATGTTCTTCCTTGGCACAAATATACCCACATGTTCTCATGCTCTTCCTTGGCAAGATATACTCACATGTTCTCATGCTCTTCCTTGGCACAAATATACTCACATGTGCTCATGCTCTTCCTTAGAAGACCATAGTAATATGTCACTCCATGTCTGTATCACTAGTATAAAATAATCAATTTAGGAGAGCTTGCATGCACAAACGTGAAAACACTAAACATAGACAAAATTGATGTAACACAATACACTATTGATGTGTATTCTATTAATATGAACATGTACA